>PVJO010016773.1:0-41001 GCA_004026905.1 Hystrix cristata
TAAAAGACCTTTACTTTGAAAACTACAGCACCCTAAAAAAAGAAATTGAAAAGGATATCAAAAAATGGAAGGACATCCCATGTTCCTGGGTAGGAAGAACCAACATCGTGAAAATGGCTATACTTCCTAAACTACTATACAGATTTAATGCAATTCCAATCAAGATACCACTAACATACTTCAAAGAATTAGAAAGGACTCCTACATTTTTTAATTTGCTGATCTTTTCCTTAAGTTTACCTCTGTATGCCTCAGTTTCTTCACTTAAAATGAGGATTATCCTCTATCCAGTCAGACTTAATCTGCAAACTGCTAATGAAAAAGGCATCCATCAAAAGTTCTCAGGACAGAAAATGATCTAGAAAAACAATCCTCCCTATAGTGTTTACGTGTCCTGGCTGTGGAGGGTTTGAAGGGATTATGGTTCAAAGACTCAACAAGAGGAAACAGTTTTTTTCCTTAAGGGTAGATTGTGGGTTTCCTGCCAACCATTTTGCCTAACGATTTTGATATTTCTTAAGAGAATAGAGACCCACAGAGACAACAAAGGCAGGTAGCCCTGGGCGCCAACGGAGCTGTTCCTCCAACAAAACCAAAGCAGAATTCCCCAACCCACAGTATTCTCCTCTAGTTCCCACAACCCTGCACGTTCCAATTCAAAGGTTACTGATGATAGCCAAGCACAGGTACA
Organism: Hystrix cristata; assembly: GCA_004026905.1. Classification (NCBI taxonomy): domain Eukaryota; kingdom Metazoa; phylum Chordata; class Mammalia; order Rodentia; family Hystricidae; genus Hystrix; species Hystrix cristata. The sequence continues at coordinate 692 of PVJO010016773.1, forward strand.
TCCTTGTTGACTTTGTGAATGGAAATTGCAAGTGAAGTGTTTTCAAAATGCTGGTTGACACCCAAGAGGATGTAATTAGAATAAGGGGCTTTCTGGTTGGAAGATATGAAAGAAATGCTCTGTCTCTTTGAAATGAAATTATTACAATATTAAAAGAGAGCGGAGAGGTTTGGCTCCAGGCTTCGAAGTAAAATCATGACCTGCAATTTTTTTTTTCTTAAAATTACTAAAGCCAAATAAATAAATAAATAAATAAATAAATAAATAAATAAATAAATAAACTAAGGCCAAGGTGGGAATAGGAGCAGCCTGGGGGATAGGGAATAGGGTCATGTGGAGCCAAAGCTCAGTGGGGAGGAACCATCTGTCCAGGGTATGTCCCTTCTGTCTCCACTTCATTTTAATCCATAATAAATCTAGAATGCAGGTTGCTCTCTTTCTTTCCCTCCTTATGTCCTTTGGGGGAGGAAGTGGTATTCCCAGAAGGAGTTGGGATGTAGGTAAGAGGCCAAGTTGAAATATCTGTGTAGTATGTCTTCAGATGAATACGTACAGACTGATTTCAGTCTATACTTCACATGATTTTTTGGTTTGTTTTTTTTTATTGAACCAAGATGTATTGGTACATTTTAGATATATACAATAATCATCACAGTTAATTTGTACCTGTACATGATGTAACTTTGTTCTTTTCCCCCCTTCCTCACCCCTCCCTTCAACTTCTCTTCCCCTCCTTATTTACAACAGCTTTATTTACATTTTTCCATTTTTTTTCTCTTTTTCTTTTCCTTTCCCCTTCCTTTCTTTCCCCCTCCTCCCTCCCTAGTTCTTCTTCCCATTTGAATATTTTCTTTCTTTTACACAATATTTATTATACATTTTTGTCTTTATTTACACTTACAGTTTCTCATACCAGAGAAACAATGTGATATGTACTCAGGTGTGTCTGATTTATTTCATGTAAGAGTATTTTTATTTTAGACTCCTAAAGCCTCTTTGCTAATTAGAGCCATTTGTCTTGGGACTATTAGTCCTTTTAATTCTAAAAGACTCCCTGGGGATTTCATGGGTAATCCCTGATTTGTTTATTCTCCAAAGGAAAGACTTGTCTGGACTGTGGGAGGTGCCCATTAAGGATTTCTAACTCCTCTACCCTGAAACACACAAACTCTAAAGTGACATTATGGTTTTTAGAAAAGGCAAGACCTTTAGAGGAGCCAATCTTGAGTTCAGGTTTCAGCTCTGCTATGTATTAATGAAGAACCTTCAACAACGAACCACTCATTGGCTTCACTTTCCTCATCTGTAAGACAGGGTAGTAATGAGCCCTCAGAGGATTGAGCAGCATCCTTTCCATAAATGCTGAGTACAGTGCTTGCAGTTAGTAAACAATCTCAGACAGTAACTGCTATTAGTAACAATAATTGTCATCATAGTCCAACCTCAGAAAGTCCACGTTGAGTTAAAAAGCTAAGCCCACGTACTTCAAATGGAATAAGAACTTGGCAAAGTATTACTATGTTCATATTATCTCGTTTTCTTCTTGCTGGAATAGAAAAAGGCACTAAATATAATGCAAAGTCTGGCTTTGCCTTCAAAATAAGCGCAAGCAGGAAGAACCCAACGTGGATCCAGTACCACTGGTGACTCTCTTTCTCTGAATCTCACACACACACACACTGTGTTATTAATAACTAGTGTCTTTGTAGGCAAGTAGAAACATAGGTTGTCTGCTTTTTTACCAATACCTTTCTTTGAATTTGGTTCTATCACATTGTAAAGAAGGAACTGATCAGGGGAAATTAAAGCGGCTCAGATTTTCCCTTAGGTTCCCCAACATCTTATTTAAAGCTGTAAAAGCAATTCAGCTGCGCTGCCCTGCACTAGGCACTCTTGGTCTCTTGGGTTTGAATGCGACTCAGCCCAGAGTTTTGGGCTCTGGTGGTGGCGTGCTTAGGGGAAAGCATGGTGACAGCTCGCGAACCAACCCCAACCCACTTCCACTTACTCCTCAGTTAACCATCACTTATAGAAATCTCTTTTACATCTGTTTATATTTTTCAGCCTCCACTCCCTTGTGGGAATAATCAGTTCCATATGTATAGTTCTCCAGTCCTCCCCCAAATAAAGTAATACTTCCTCTTTTTCCTCCTCAAAGTGTCCTTTTCTGATTACTAAAAGCTGTTTAACAAGTTAAGTGTTCCCCATCCTCCCTGCAGCTTGATTTGTATTTGATCATGCACCTTCTCAGCATTTGTCTTCCTGGACTCAAATAGCATCCTAGCTTTCTACTAGCTTTTCCATTCTAGCTTTTCAATTTCTTAAACGAGATATCTCTTAAATTGAGATAAAATTTCAATTTAGTATTTTCTAGTCACAAGCCATTGGCTAGGTTATCTAAATTCAGTTTCCTTATCTAAAAAAATAGTTTAATAATGTTTGCTCTCTCGGGAGGTTTTGATGTTTAAAAAGATAATTGAGTGACCCTGCCTTTCCATGGGAACACAGTTTAAAATCAAAAAGGGTCAAAATTAGCTGATGTAGTATGGATCGCTGCAGAATTGGTAAATCTATGTTCAGGGATTGTGTATAGAGAAAAATAAGTACAGGAGTTCTTCTAGCAAATTGAGCACCTTGAGGCTGGGGATGGTTGTGACAAAAATGGCCCTTCTCTTCCCTCACCCAACTCTCAAATAGAATAGCAAGAGGAATTGCAGCGTTGCAGCATTATGTCAATTAACTATAAGTGTAAATTAAGTACAGAATAATATACTTTTCTCTTTCACCACTTAGCTAAAGTAATGCTCCTTTTTTCTTTAATAATGCTACTGTTTTGTATCTGTTATTATTATATCTATCATTTAAAAGATATTCACTGTTCTTGATTTTAGTAATGAATGAGTTGCAGGATTACATTTATCTCATCTTCACCACACACATGCGCGTGCGCGCGCACACACACACACTCTCCCCAGAACCAGCAAACTGAGTTTCCCTCACTAGTCAGCAGCACATAAAAATGTGAATCTCCTGTTCTGCCTCAGATGTAACTGGTATCACTTTTCTGTGCTCTGCTGACTTCTACAGCTCATTTGAAAACTCTCCCCCAAGTTCTGCAGGAGTTGCCCTTACAGATACTCTTCCTCAAAAGGGCTTTCCTCCCACTGGCAGAGGTCATTGGCATTCCACACTAGATGCTGACAGTGCCCTTCCTCTTCAGATCATTTATAAAAATTCTAAAGATTATTCTCACTGACCCCCTTACACTGACAGGATGATGGCCCTGTTCACCAGTGTGTGCTAGACAGGTATCTGACTTCTAGACTATTTCCCTTTCTAACTCCCAGCATGGTATTTACACCACCCCAGGAAGGACTCCGCCACAGCCTCTCCTTCACATGTGTCTAAGATTGCAGGGTCCTACGTTGCCTCCTAGCCTGGAGTTCCAGCCCTATAAGCCGCACCTGTTGCATCCCTGAAACCAGCATGTCCTTCCCAGAGCTGAGCCCAGCCCTGCAGGTAACTCTCGCAGGCCTGCAGGTAAAATGCAGGCATCAGCACCTCAGGTACCAAGGGCGCCTCTCAGACTTCCACCCTCCTCTCGCTTCGCTGAGGGCTGCTGTGAGTGCCTGTCTTCACTGAATGAATCTACTGCCTTTTTCTTCCTGACAGTCAAAAGGCATTAGTCAGCTTTGCGATTGTAGTGTCTGAAAATATCTGGGCTCGGGTTGCAAACCTTGGCTGAATGTTCCTATCAAAAAACCAGACGTTATGATGAAATGGTCACAAAGTTAGCCATGATGCTTGCGGAAGCAATGAAATGACTACAAATGATGTAAGCTTCACAATGGTCAAACACGTTTACAACTTTTGACATCTGGGGAAGGGAGTAAAGAGCCACGCCTCAGCTCACTCCCACAACCAGCTTGACAGAAAGTCCAATTAGGGCTGCTTTTCAGAGGTGATCATGCACCGTGGTGTGGCTGCTTCTCCCCTGGGAGCAGGGTTGTCAAAAGGCACTATCCAGATGCGTCTCCCTGGCTCTTCTGCACTGGAAACGCCCACCCCTGGCCCCCCATTGTGAATTGAATCCGGGATTTCCCCTCAATTGCTATTCCAGACCCTCTTCCTGTGAGTGGGGCTGGACTCCAGATCCTGTTAGTGAGTCTGTGTTCTCTGGGCAGAGTTTCCACAGCTCCCGAGGTGGCAGTGGTGTCTGCAAGATGTGTGTTTGGTTCCCATGTCGGAGCGGCTCTCATAAATTTCACGACATCAGGAACTGAGACCAGCTTTGAAACTCCAGCTGCTGCCGAGTAGGGAGTACAAGGGCTGTTCTGAAAACCAGAACATTTGCTTTTCCTATCAGCCCTGCGCTAATCAGATGTGGTGCCTGGAGGAGTCAGCCCAGAGCCCCCAGGGCCAGCCCTGCCCTGCCCTGCCCTGCCCTCGCTAGCACTTGGACAGGGGCCTCTTTGGGAGGCCCTAGTGGCCTTCACTGCCCGCCTTTCCTACATGATTGTGTTTTCATTTTTGGTCTCTAGGCCTTTCCTTCCATCACTCGATAGTTCCTTGAGTTTTCATAAAGAAGAAAAAGTAAAGAGGAAGCGAGAGGGAAAGGATGAAAAGTAGGAAGAAAAGAGGAGAAAGACTAAGAGTCTGGATCATTGTTGGGAAACATGTTGGGAATTTGAGGGTTTCTTTATAACCTTTTTATTAAATAGCTAGCAGCAGTTTTAACCCCAATGAGGAGACAGTGCCCCAAGTTACTGGGCAAATCGTTCCCCCAGGCCTGCCCTGCCTCAATGCATAAGATGAGGTGAGGAAGGTACCTGGCCCACAGCAAGTGCTCAGTACTAAGTGGTAGCCACCACCCCCTCCCCTCTCTAGATTTCCCCAAGCTGCTTGCCTCCTAAGTCAACAAGAAGAGTCTTATTTGTTGGGGCTGTCTATGCAGTAGTGGTGGAAATTTTCTTTGGATTCTGATGGCCTTTTTGAACATGTATATCAAGTTAGATCTGCTAGTCTCTAGCTCCTTCATCTCCCATCTTGCCCCTTGACAATCTCATGAGCACAGAGAACCACAGTGACCCTTCCTGCCTCTATTTAACATCCCCCAGCATCCACTGTGGATGCCATCCACCATAGCACATGAAATCCCCTTCAAAAACACCCACAGAAGGAAAGCTGCTCACTGAGCAGCACAGAATTGGGGAAAGCTGACCCTGTCCTATGTTTGCATGACCGGTGTGATGTCTACCTAACGAACGGTACATACTTGCTTAGACTGCTAGGAGGCAGAGAGCTATATTTACCACTCGGCTGTAGCATGTGCGTGGGATTTTCTGATGTGTCCTTTGTAGATTAACCTGACATCTGACTTCTTTAGTTTTTGCTACTCCTACCTTAATTTTCCTATGTCCCATTTCTCCTCTCTCATTGCCTAGATCTATTTCCATTTCTTCCTTTTACTCCATGCCCCCCTCTTTCCATTTCCCTCTCTTTCCCTTCTCTGTCTTGCATCTTTTTCTCATTTGCATTTCCTATGTGTAGTACCAATTTCTATAAACTCCCTCAAACTATTAATGATAAGATGCCAAGTACCCTCCAACAGAGTAATTTTGGCAGCATCTATTCCTCATCTGGCAATTTTGGAGAAAGATGTGCCCAAAAGAAAGAGCCAGGGTTTTTAGTATGTTTCCATTGACCAACACTGCCACAAAGAATCTCGGCAGATTCAAAGTATTAGTATCACACTAATACCTTATTGTCTGAGGGACCAGAAGATGACCAGCTCCCAAAAGTCTCCCTTGTAGGACCAACCCCTGTTGTTTTATGTTTCTGAGAAGTTGTTTGTCTTTCTCCTTTGTTGCCTGTGTGTGCCAAACATTAGTGTGCATTAGAACCATCTGCAGGACAAATGTTACTGTACAGCAATTTCGTCTCAATAAATCTGACTTAAAAATCACCGGGAGAGCTTGTCACACAGACTTCCGGGCTCTCCCCAAAGATCCTGACTCAGTAGGTGTGAGGTGTGAGGTGTGAGGCCCTGATGTTGGCTTTCTAACATGCTCTGGGATGTGACACTGTTGGTTGGTCCACAGACTGCACTTGGAGCTGGGCTCAAAGCCCTGACAAGGGACTTCTTCTAGTGCTTAGTGATTGATTGTTTAGCACATTCCACGATTGGGCTGCAATCCGTATGTCTCACTGCTGGGCAGCTTGAACCACCGGTGTTACATGCATAACTGTCCCATAGGGCAGGGGCTTTTAAAATTAATTTTATTAGTAAAAAGACTGATAAAAGTGATTAGATCTGTTTGTACCACCAATGGTACAAGGCACCTGATCGGACAGTCACGCATGTACCGCTGGTGGTTCAAGCCAGCAAGAACATGTTAAATAGGCTCTTGTGGAGCTTATCAAAAGCCTTTTTGAGCCTTCTATCAAGTTAGATCTGCTAGTCTCTCCCGTCTTGGCCCTTGACAATCTCATGAGCACAGAGAAGCCAGTGATGTGAACCACAGTGACCCTTCCTGCCTCTGTTTAACATCCCCAGCCAGCTTCCACTGCTAGGAGAAGTAGGGCTGTTCATCTGTCCCTGACCCAACCCTTGTGGTGACCATAATCAGCCCAAGGCGCTGAACCACAGCAGTCCAGGAGCTCCTGCGCCACAAGATCCTGCAGCCAGGAGCCTGCACCTGGCTCCAGACTTCTCTGCTAATCCTCACGTGGGAGAGTAACTGTCACTGAAGGCCGAAGGGGACATTTTGACTGTCAGTTACACTTCGCTGAACTTGGGGGGGAACGAGTGTCACACTATAGGGCTCTTACACTCAAGGGGGAGGGGTTAACATTTTAAGTAAGGATATTAGGAGCTGACGGCTGAGTGGTCCCTACCAGACAGTTTTGGAGAGTGCAGAACTTAAATAAAACCCCACTAAACCTCAGAGCCGCCCATGAGCTAGGTTGACGCCAACCCATCTTGTGAATACAGAAGCCAGGTGGAAGCCAGGCACTTCCTACCCAGGTGGCAGAGGCAGGATTCAAATCCAGGCCTCTCTGACTCCAAAGCGTGTGCTTTTCACCACTACACACACTCTTGCCTTCCATATCAAGGGTTCTGTTGTATTTTCACCCTTTCCTTTTTCCACTATGATGACAAGATTTCTAAAATGATGATACTTCTAGAAGGAACTCATGAATAGAAAGACAGCAACATGAGTTAAACCTGCAGTGGGAGTCTAAAACTGCATAATAGAAAATGATCTGCCCTTTCTAAGTGAGCAAGAACTCCAGGAACATATTTTTTTCCAAAAACTAAGTGAAAAAGACTCATTCCCCAAATTCCCAGAGCACAAGCATAAGCAGTTCTGAACAGAGAAGCAATGGAAGCTCCATCTTCCATGGCATGGTGAAGGAGCTAGCCACTGCACCATGAGGGTTGCTTAGATGGAATGAGCCCATGAGACAGGAATAATGTAAACCAAACTGATGCCTTTAGTGCTGGTCAACAGGAATGGCAGGGTGGGATGTGACAGGACCCCTGAACTGGCCAGCTATTTTTATTTCTGTCTGAAAAGCATGAAAGGAAGCCCCTGTGAGGTTCAGTGCCCCAACTCCAGCCTATAAGCATTGTGGTTCCAGGTCTTTGAGGAAGACCTACCTGAGTCTGCCCTGTTCTGGCTTCCCCAGTAGGACTGTGCAGCTCTTACATGGATTCCTTTGCTTTAAGTAACCTTTGTAGCCTCAGTCCTGGATCTCCCATCGAGAGAAGTCCTACTGTCAGTTTAGTGTGTGCCCTTCCCAGATTTCTTCAGCTCTAGATTTCATTTGCATTTTTCTAGTTGAATCATATTCTACAGACCACATTGGAAACCCACTAATTTCACCTACAGTGTACTGTGAATGTCTTTTGCATCATTTGCTATTCTCCCTCTCCATCAATGTACAGATTATAGGCTCCCTTGTACCATTCTGGTATTTAGTTTTGAAAACAGATATTTATGAAGTCTATCTTAAAAAAAGGGGTCCCTGTCACTTTGCAAAAGTGAAATCAGGTAGCTCTGGTGTTGAAACAATAAAATTTCTCTGGTATCTTTTGGTTTATGCAATATTTTGAGAGAGTTATTCTGTGTCTAAAGAAAAAGCAAGAAAGTGCCTGATGGGAGTACCGTGTCCTGTACTGGGATTAGACAGGAAGTGAGAGCTTCAGAGGGATTCCCTGGTGGGGACAGGAAGTCCCAGTCATCAGGGGCTCTACTCTCTGTGATTGCTGGGGCAAGGGCCATGGGGGCACATGTGCCAGCTATGTCCATATGTAAACCCGGTGTTTCTTCTCTTCCCAGCAGAACCACCGGTGGCTGCAGCAGTAGTGTCTCATTTTAACGACTGTCCGGATTCCCACACTCAGTTCTGCTTCCATGGAACCTGCAGGTTTTTGGTGCAGGAGGACAAGCCAGCATGTGTGTAAGTGTCCCTTAGTCTCCTGGTATTCTGGGCTGGAGGTTGTTCAGCTCCCAATTAAAAGAACATTTGCTTCCTTCCATAAGGCTTGCTGGAGGCTCCCAAGAGCTCTAGAACTCAGCATGTTGGAGGATCAGAGCAGTGGGCTAAGGGCACCTGCTTCAAACCTGGCTGGGTTAAAACCCAGATTCCAGGGCCATGGAGGCAGAACCCCTGGAGAGTCTGGAGCCTGGGCTCTGCAGCTTGGATAACTCCTGGGTTCAGCCAAGTTGGAAAATTCTTAGATTAGAATTTAATTTGCTATTTAGAGCTCTTAGAGGGCAAAGCACTGGGCTGGATACCTTTGAGTGACATGCAGTTTCTCCACACCAGCAACTATGTATGGAAGTACGTACAAAGGGTTCGGCATGTACATAAGTGATCATAGAGCGGGAGCAATGTATAAAGATGCATGCCACAGCACGATGGCTTCCAGGCCTGGCTAAGCACTGGCCTTGTGCGGGCTTCTTAAAATACTGCTAACTCCTACCTCTGACTTACTGAGTCAGAATTTCTGGGAGTGGGACTGGAATCGTGTTGATTAAGAGCCACCAGTGATTGCCATGGTCAGCCAGGCTGGGGAAGAAAGGCGCTCAAGGAAAGCTTCCCTGAGTAGGTGACAGGTTTGATGAGTGTGGCAAGCAGAGGGCTTGTTCCAGACCTGGAGTGCCAGGATGGGGAGGGTGGCTGTTACAGGTCAGGTGGCTACAACAGGGACACAGAAGGAGATAAGGATAGAGGCCAGAGCCTGTTGGAAGTAAACCTTTATCCTCCCAGCAGTGGGACCCACATATGTTTTAGAAAGAGATGTTTTAAAATCATCTGTGCATAGTTGAATACTATTAGGTAAACTATCCTCAGCCTTGGCACTGTGGATATCTGGAGCTGAAGGGCTCTTTGTTTCAGGGCTGACCTGTGTGCTGCAGGATGTTAGCTGTCTTCTACCCACTAGATGCCACCATCACCATCTCTTCAGTTGTAACAAACAAAATTGTCACTCCCCAGTTAAGAAGCAGTGATCATGTGAAATTGCCATTTTTATAGGTCAAAAGCCAGCAGTTTTATATGACCTAACCTAGTAGTACCACAAATAATACTAAATGTTAATTAAAAACTAGTATTTACGGAGCTTTTGCTTCATGCCAGGCACTATTTGAAGCACACTTTGTGAGTTAACTCACTTAATCTTCATAATGACCTCATGAATTAGGTACAGAAAGGTTAGGTTGTGACCAGGTCACACAGCAGAGTTTAGATGCTCTGGCTCCTGAAGCTGGGTTTTTAGGCAGGAAGCCTAAGGGTGTGAGACACACCAGCCCTGGAGTAACTGGGAAAGCCTGCTTTGGTCCGCAGTGGGAGGGCTTTCCTGCTCCTGTGGTGCAGCTGGGTGCCTCTGAGCCTCACCTGGAGGGGAAAGGGAGGCACACTGGCCACCTTCCTCTTGGGAATGTCTGCAGCACTAAGAACTCCCCCAAATGAGGGCCCTCCCTGCCCACTAACACAAAGCAGTGATGTCGATGATGGTAGACACTGTCATTATTTGTGATTACCATTCTTATTAAAATGCACATTAGAGGCCTCTGGGGGACTGATGCATTGTTTTTACTAGTGCTCAGGTCACTGTGGAAAAACACTGGCCCTGAGGGGAGTTTGGCCTCTCAGCCCACATAGCTGAAAGCCTCACTGGACAATAGACAGAAGGCTGTCAACCTCCCAGCAGGCAGCTGAGAGTCCAGCATGGGCCTCCCTGTGCACAAGCTATGTGTTGTGAGATTTTCCCCAGATCAGGCGCTGGTGTAAACTTCCAGAGGGCTGGCAGCCCGGAGCCTGGGCCACCAGACCAGCCGAGCAATGACTGCACCTGCAGCGGAAACCGCACTGGCCACGGGAAGCTTCCGAGACTGGAGTGGGCGACTGCTCTCCTGTTCTGCCAAGCCTGGGTCCTAAGCCCTGTCTCAGCTCAAGGAAGATAACTGTCCATCAAAGTCACATATCATGACGTCTTGGTAATCGGGATGAGTGACTATCTCTCTCCCCAGTCACATTATAACTATTCCTACTAGTAACAATAATAAGCTCTCAATAAAAGTCCTAGCTTATGCCAGGCATGGTACTTGGCACTCCACAAACAGTCTCTCACGGAATCCTCGTGACTGTGAGAAAATTGAGCCTCAATGAAGGTAAGCAGCTTGCTCAGAGTCCCAGAAAAGAAGACGGCAGAAGTGAGATTCAGTCCGCTCACTGCAGCCCCAAAACCCACATTCTCAGCTACTGTCCAGAGGGGAACCTGCCTCAGTTCTCAAAATTCATCTCAGATCACTAAGTTCAGTTTTCCCGAGGAAGATGCTGGCATCGTCCACCTGCAGATAAACCTCCCTCCAGAGAAAGACCAGAACCATTCCCAAGCTCAGTCCCCTGCCCTTAACAAGTCTTAACAATGATCAGCCCGCAGACATGTTTTGTGTAGCAGTAGGTGATCCTCCATATTGTACTTTGGTGGCTTTAATCAGTTGTCAGCACTTTAGAAGTCAGGTCCCACATGTCCCTACAGGATAAGCAGAAGAATAGCAGTACTGGCTTGGACCCTGGTATACCCACCATCACCACAGACAGGCTTACCCTCTCCAGTTCTCTGGTTCCCACCTCTCCCCAGTGCACCCCAGTATCACAGCAGAATGCTGGTCCCCTGCTGCCCTGCTTAGCCTCACCCCTTTGAATCCCTTCAAAGAGCAGCAAGTATTCTACCCCAAGACAGGATTCTTTGAAGGTCCCTCCAGCCCTGACACACAGGGTGGTGGGGGGCAGAGGATGACTGTAAGGGTGCACAGCCCAGCAAGCCAAGCCCTTAGCCCTGGTGCAGGGCTCCTTTACCTTCCTTCTTGTTCCTAAACTCAGGCAGATAGGACCACACCTATACCTTCTTGTATTTACAGTCACTAGAAGAATGTTCTAATTAATTCCCACTAGACCAGAAACTCTGAGTCTGTACAGAGAAAGCCAGAACATTCTGTCCCTGCTCTTAAGAACCACCCAAGCTTTGGGAAGCTGACATACACAACATTCTGGTCAATAAAACTGACATACCTTGACATACAGCCCCATCTGTCATGACCTGATGAAGAACCATTATGAGCCAAGATCACAGCCTCGAAAGAGAGAGCTCTTTCTAAAATCCTGCCATCCTTAGAATCTCTTCCAGGAGAATAATCTTTAGTTTTCCAGAAAACCTAAAATGACATCGTATACTATAAAGTGGTATATGATAAAAATTTAATAACTAGCCATACATGGCCAAAGATAGTGAAAATCATCCCCAAACATTTATGCTTCAGATGAGCCCTGGATTGTCCATCTGCACATTTATGGCTCCCTTTACCAAGTCTCCAATCAGACCCAGCCAGATCAGAAAACAGATGGGAAGACAATGTACCAAGACAGTAAGGCTACAGAAGTGTGATCAGGCTGGGGCACCAATTCTCCCTGAGGCAGATTCCTCAAACTGTTGGTCTACTGCCTGCAGAAGCCCTCAAACAAAGGAAAACAGTCGGAGAAGGCCACCAGGTGACAAGTGTAAGGGTTCTCATGTCAGCAACCAGAGGCAACTAGTTTGAAGTTTCTCACCTGTCCAAAACACTCCTCAGTGACTGAGATCCCTGACAACTTTCCCACAGCGAAGTGTGAAAACACATTGCCATTAGCCAAGGAAAACATTCCACATGGCCTTGGCCATAGTACATTCCAGTGGAATCTGAACAAACAGAGATGCAGCCACCATCAGTTACGAGCAGACTGCCTTGTGACCAACACTGGGATGGAGTGTTTTGGACGGGGGAGTTCTTATGGGTACATGAGCCACTGTATATAGATCCACAATCATCTCAACAACCAGCCAGTAGGGAAGGAGGGGCTAATTGATATGACATCATCAGTCACAATGACAGATCTGGAGAAAGTGTGTGTCCTTGTTCTGGCCCTGCCTCCATCTAAAGCAGAGAGGGTCACCAGACAGGACAATGCAGTTAAAGGTGTGGATTTGGAGGCCAGACACACCTGGGCTAAAATCCAGCTGAGTCTCTCATACAAATGACTTAGCCCTATAAAGCCTCAATTTCTTTGTGTACCGAATGGGAGTGCTAACACTTTATAGGCTTCTAATGAGGACTCAGTGACAATAAGCATAGAAAGCAATTGCTGTCCAAGAGCCATTAGACATGTGGGACTATTTATATTAATTGATTTAATTGATTAAGATTTAGCTTCTTCGTCACACTAGCCACATTTTAAGCACTCAGCACCTTGAGGTGGCCAGTGGCTCAGATATAGACTGTTTCTGTCATCATCGAAAGCTCTAGGAGATGGCCCTAGAGAACCTCCAAGCCCAGTTCCCATGGCAGCGTAAGAGCAGGTGTTTGCTATTGCAGCTGCCATGGCACTACTATCCCCATCACCACTCAGGGACAGCATTCAGTCCTGCTGAGGGTAGGTATGACTTTGATCCTTGGCTCAGAGCTGCAAAGGAAGTCCTGCCTCCAGCCTCTTCTCCCCAGCCACAGCCTGGAGAGATGATCACTCTGGGTGTATCTAGTTCTTGAGAGGCCAAGAGCCAGTCGACCCAATACACACACCGTTGGGCCTAGTGTACCCCTTCCCATCCTGGCTCTGTGAGATTGTTCCATGTTAAAGGCGAGTTGGTATAAAACATATTTTTTAAGTAGATAATGGATTTTTATTATCTCTAAATTTAATCTTATTCGTAAAACATTTCTAAAGCTATTTCAAACTTAGTCCTGGACCTTTGTATTCAAGACTTGATCTTGGAACCTATGCCAAAAGACTTGGCTAATAATCGGGGTACCAGTCTCCAAAGCATGCATCATTGCAAATAAAGATAACATTTCAAGAGCGCTAAAAAGATCCTCATCCTTTTATTTACATTTTTAGAACTTACATAGTCCTTCTTTATGTCAGGCACTACTTATTGCACTGTGGAAGATGCTAGCTCATTTAATGCTCCTAACTCTGGGAGGTAGGTCTTATTATTATTGTACTTTAAAGATGTCATAACTGTAGCACAGAGAAGTCAAGAGACTTGCTCCATACTCCATTGTGTAGAAAAACCACCTCAAGAATATACCCTTAAGTGAAATAAATCAGTCGCTCATGAGTACACATCAAATTGTTTCTCTGAGGTTAGAGTGCTTGCCTTGCAAGCACAAGGCCCTGAGTTCGATCCCTAGCACCAAAAAAAAAAAAAAAAAGAGTTTCTCTGATATGAGAAACCGTAAGTGTACATAAAGACAGAGGTATAATAGGTATTAGGTAAAAGGAAGATAAATTCAAAAGAGAGGAGAACTAGAAAGGGAGAAGGGGGAAAAGAAGAAAGGGAAAAAGGAAAGAAAGGGGAAAGGGAAAAATTGGAAAAATGTAAATAAACCTACTGTAAATAAGGAAGGGGGTCAACAGAAGGGAAGGATGGGGAAGGGAGGGGGGAACCAAGATACATCATGTACAGGTACAAAATAACCACGATAAATGTGATCATTATGTATACAATGTACTAATACATGTTCTTGGTTAAAAAAAAAAATAGCAAAAAATTTTTAAAAAGAGAGAGACTTGCTCAAGGCCACACAGGCAGGAAGTAGAGAAAGGACTCTGAACCCATGACAATTTAGCTGCAGAGTCTGTGCACAGCCCACAGCCGCAATATTTCCTCCTAAGAATAGCACCAAAGCAACATTCAGACTTAATCAGCAACAAAGATGAAAAGCCTCAGGAAGCCACTGGCGGAAGTACTTGCCTTTATCCCCAGTCTCCACAGGTTCTTTTACAGTGCAGACAAGCTCCTGATCTTTCCTTGGCTATGCTCTTTCTTTTCTCCCTCTCGCCCTTCTTTCTTCTTTGTCCTCATTGTGGGGAATCAGCCTGAATGGGGTTCTGGAGCCTCAGTTTCAGTATTACAAAGACAAGATAGCGCTGCAGATCCTTTTGTTAGACAAATGGCCATCACTGGCTCTCCAAACCCACTCTGGCCAGGAAAGGCAATGGCCAAATGATGTATGAAATTGTTCAGTTACACTGTTCTCATTCCCCCTGTGATAAAATAATTGCTATTTGTTCAGATTCCTTTCTTAAACTGAAGGGGAGCAACAGCTCCTATTTCTCCAGCATCTGATACACAGGGCCTATTTTATAGCCCCCACCCTGGAAAAATATTGAGTTGGGAGAGGAGAAGGAGGAACTGGCAGATTTTGAACTTGCTGACTCTTGGTTCTGTGCACTTGGGTGGTAGTCCTGCCTCCGTGGCTCTCAGGCCTGGCTGCATGTTGGAAGCAGCTGGTGCCCAGAGCAATTAGATGAGCATATCTAGGGGTGTGGCCTCAGCCCTGGCTATTTCCAGAGCTTCCTAGGTGATTCTAATGTGCAGCTGGGTAGGAACCAGTGCCCGACTGAGGTAAAGGAGAGGACAGCACCTGAGTCATATATGATTCATTTATAGCCAAGTAAGGGGCCTCTTCTCCCTCTTTGGGTGACTCATGGCTAAAATAATCAATATCATTCAACCTAAAATTAGTAGAAGCTTGGAAATTTTTCATAAGGAACATCACCAAACCCTTTTATCCCACCCCCGCATAAAGAGCAACTGAGAAGCAGGACATCATGTAGAACCAGGCCATGCCCTGCAGAGAGGAGCAAGGAGGGTGGGGAGAGAGGGGCAGACATGGTCATGTGGGGGTTCAAGGAGGAGAGGGGAAAGCCACAGAAGGAGCTATGGAAAATGGATGAATGGGTGACTGGATGAATAAATGAGTATGTAAAGTACATATTTTTGGAGAATGTGGTTTTTGAAGTGGAGTCTGAGGAGGACAGTAGAGCAGAGAAGAAAACACGATCTGAGAGTGGGCAAGTGGAGGGCAGCCCCTCATTCGTTCTGTGGGTATGTCCTGAGTGCCTATGTGCTGGGCACTGTGCTAGGTGTGGCTCTTGTGTTTAATACTGGGCTTGTGGGACACCGGGAGACATAACTTGGATTGTTGGGAATGTAGGTGATATGGGATAAAGCAGAGAGGGTAGATTAGGACTCTGCAGGGAGGGTGCATCAAACATACAGAGGAAGCCCACCACTCCAGTACCCCTCTGGAAGGTTAGGGAGTAGTCAGTGTAGGGTAAAACCTTGGGAGTGAGCTGGAGGAGGGACACTTTGCCCAGTGTTCTTTAGACACTGACAGCTTAAATGTCTGTGTCCCTGAGCCAATTGCTGATCATCTCCCTGCCTTAAGTCAAGTCCGCTGTCAGTTTCCTCTGAGAGGGAAAGGGCCAGTGCCTACTGAGTAAGCTGTTTCTTCACTTTGCCTTCAGGTAATTTTGTTAAAATTAAACCAAACCAAACAAACAAACAACACACAAATGGGGCACACACCTGTAGCCCTAGCTACTCAGGAGGCTGCAGTAGGGCAATTTAGACCCTGTATCAAAATTAGAAGAAAAAAAAAAAGACTGGAAAGCAGCTCAGCACTCCCTGGACAGAATCACCAGAACTGTGGGCTAAATAAAAACAAACACACACCTGCCCCTGTCTCATGACCCTGAGCTGTGAGAGTCAGTGAGTCGGTGTACTTACTCAGATTTCAGCGATCCTAATTCTTCTTTGGGACAAGCCTTCTGCTAGAGATCCCTCCACCTTCCACTTTGCTCCTCCATAGCCCAGAACCTGCTCTCCATGCTCCATTCTGTAGAGAACCATACAAGGCATTTTCCACCCCGGTTGGCGCCTCTCAACTTCTTTACTTACCAAAGTCTACAAATTCTTTGTACCTTGCTCAATTAAAACTCTCAAATGCCTTTACCCTTTCAAGATTAGAGGCTAAACCACAAGCCATATCTGATAGAGTTGTCTCTTTAAGCTCCCGGCCCAATCTTGATCTACCACAAGGCCACAGCAGCCTGGTGAGTGGGAGCGACCCCAGACTCAGCAGACCTGGTACAAACCCTTTGGAGTCCCCAGGAGGGCAAGTGCGAGGCAGGCAATGACTTGAACTTTTCATGCAATGACTAAATGAGAAAACACATGTTAAATATTCAAAGGACAAGTGCCTGAATTTAAAATAACAACTACTTTTAATTAAGATATGGAAAGCATCCTCTCATGTCCCAGTCTGTGACCTTCAGCGTCAGCTTTTTCAGCCTCCCCTGTTTGCCATAAACCTTAAATCTGTAAGTATCTAATCCTTCAACATTAAAATGCTTAAATTCTTGTTGACTTTGGACAAAATCTGTGCTCCAAGAAAACAGACCATGTTTAATCATGTGGCTTCAGGCACTTTTCTTGCCTCTAGGGCACAGTGGTCCAGGCACACAAGTCTAGGAGTAACCCAAGTAGAGTGTCCCTGCAGCCAACCTGGCACAATGGCAGATGCCTCATGACTGTTAATTCCCTTTCAGTTTTCCTTGTTCATCAGAGGCCTTTTAATCTTTAAGTGAAAGTTACACTTGGCTAATCAAAAGGTAGACTCTTTAGAGAAAGAAGTTTAACTATCACTGCCATGTGGAAAGAGAGACAAAACTTCAAATCCAGCCTTCAGGGCTGTCCCTCAAGGAAGTCCCCCAAAGCAGCAATCAAATATTTTCATTAAAAATAAAAAGGTGTAAGCCAGGTATCTTCTATTGAGAACGATCGTGTGTATGGGGGAAAGATGCCTATAGAAGGAGAGACCCAGCATTTCATCACGGCTGGGGCACATCCTAGAGAATCAGCACGTGAAAAATCGCCATGCATGGCAGGAAGTTGTATGGTCTTGATTGAAACCAGGGAAACTTCGAGCAGCAATAGTAGTAATATTGTTACCTTTTGTTGGTGATACACGCACCAGCACACGTGGTGGCTACACGCACATCCATGTATGCCCTTGCTTGTTCCCTTACTCACCCTGTAGTAGAAGTAGACCCAGTATTGTCGAATGGAAAGACACCAAGATTCTAGTCCTACAGTGACAAGGTAGTGATACTGGGCCCCCAACCCACTGTTCCCTACCCAGCGTGTCCTTGATCCAGGATATTCCCTGCATACTTGGATACCTGCAGGATAATTAAACTTGATGAAGAAGATTAAGAAGCTAAGCACATCCTGTGTCTTCAACTAATTTAGCATGTTTTCTTTCTCTCATCAGATCTTTATGAGTTGCCAAAATGAAGTTCTTATCATGAACCCCTTTGCTGCCTTTATTGCCCCCCAAGAATTAGCAGAATAACAATAATCACAAAGTGATTCACAGCAACCTTTTATCCCCAGGGAATGAAGAGAATTGGTTTCCTTCCTCCTGTGGCAGGGGAGGAGGATTATTTTATTCACAACTTTATCTCCCATGGTAAAGGCTGGAGGGGCTCCTTTGGGTTCTTCCTGTGAATTCTGGCTCCCTGGGGCCCAGCCCTCCCTGAATAGAGGACAAGACCCTCTGGTGGAACATGCTGATATTCCTTTCTCCCCCAGCTGCCATTCTGGGTACGTCGGTGCACGCTGTGAGCACGCAGACCTCCTGGCCGTGGTGGCCGCCAGTCAGAAGAAGCAGGCCATCACCGCCTTGGTGGTGGTCTCCGTCGTGGCCCTGGCTGTCCTCATCATTGCGTGTGTGCTAATACAGTGAGTATTTGCTGCCTCTCAGGTCAGACACCCTGCCTACCTGCTCTAGCAGGACATCTGCAGCATGGCCGCGTACCAGTGCCACCTCAGCACAGCTGATTGCTGTGAAGTCTGAGGGATGTCAGCAAAGCTAAGCGGAACTTCAATGACTCCTGGCACAGTGTGGCAGCCAAGCTGTGTAAAGGCCTGAAGGATCTTGGACAGGTCCCCAGAAGTGGGTCTGCGCACTACTGGAAGCCAGTGTTAAACCAAAGGCATGATCCCTCTCCACAGTTAGGCTTAGCGGCTTCAAAACAGTGAGGAAATGTGCAGGTGCTCCAGAGAGACAGCTCCCAGCGTCCTTTGGACAATAGCAGAAGCACTTTTTTTTTCTACAGAAGGAACTTTGTAAATTCTAACATCACATCAAAGAACACTGCTGACAAGCGCCACTCTGTATGGACCTTCCTCTTTCTCTACCACTCTGTCCCTCTTCATCTTCCAAAATCCAGCTTCTGTGTTGTATCCCAGACCAAGAGAGACCTTTCCAGGAGTGTCTTAGCCCCATTTCCATCTTAACCTATATGTACCAGTCCTCTGCAGTGTCAGAGTCTGGGAATACAGTGTTGTATTCCTAGCACCTGGCACTAGGCCAGATTTGTTCCCTGGAAGTATCTGAAGTCCACATCACAGAACAGGCTGTCAGAGGATTTATACCTAATTGGACAGGCACGAGGAATCCATAGGTCAGTTCCAGGCTGCCAGTCAGCTCAGTGCAGGTTGACTCACACTAGAGACGATAAGTGGATGGCTGGAGTAAACAGTTATGTGCTAATGCAAGAAGCCAGACTTTAGCCCTCTGGGGTTGTCTAGGATCACACAGACAAATCAGAGACTCTGTCCTGTTGGTTTGTTGGTCCATGTTATTGGGACCTCTAAAGCACATGCCCCTGGTCTGACAAAAAATGAAGTGCCCCTTAGAGCCCTAGCTTGTGGCAGTAGCCACAGCCTTCTCACCTCCTTCCCCTGGACCAAGCCAGCACTAAGTGGGAAGAGATGAGGTCTGAACTGGGCAGACTTTTCCTTCCTCTTTAAGTGGGTTCCACTCCACTTGTAGGCACCTTGGGAAAGTGTTTGCAGAGAATGGAAACGCAGTATTGCCTCGGGCTGGGGCACAGTCGAGGCCCCGCCCCTCCCAGAGTACCTTCCGTGGGAGAGTGGAAGCCACCTAGCAGGCCACTGGCCTCACTTACCATGGCTAGGTGACTGGGTGTGTTCCCCCAGTACTTCTATAGCACTGCTTCCACAGCCAAGAGGCCTCAGACCCTTGTGCCCCAGACCCTTAGGAGCAAGGCTAGGGGGTTCCTTGGACTTCCTCAAAGGGACTTGAAAGCTAATTTTGCCAGGAACAATCTAGATGCCTGAATAGGATCTCTTATTCCCAGAGAGGCAGCCAGTCCCTCCTCTCTTCTGTCCCTTCCCAGCCTGCCACTGCCAGAGACTAAACCTCTTTAGGCTGCTGGTTGCTGGGCACGGGGACCTGCTGAGTCACAAAGTCTAGGGTGGAACCAACTTCTCCCATGCTAGAGGGATCTAGAGGCCTTGATTCCAATGTCCTGGGACACTCCTGGCTGGGAAATGACCAGGACATGCCTACCTGGCTGGCTGGCTGTAAGAAAGTGTCATTGATGGGTCTGGAGTTAAGATCTTTAGATTCTTCTGGTGCGGGATGAGCTGATCCCAGCCCAGACTCTATAATTTAAGAAGGCCCCAAGTCCTACCAGCCTGACCACTCTAGCCTCTCATTTTCCACCTGTGACTGAGAGGTTTAGGCAAGATCTCAGGGCCCCTTCCCCGCACTGCTCCCCAAAGATACAAAGGCTTAGTAATTTTCCAAGCTTCGTACTCCAGGGCAGGGCAGAGAAAGAGGGGCTGGGATAGAGACCACGAAATGCTATCTAGCACCAAGACAGCCACAGCCCGTGGCTTGTTTCCTCATCTGTCTTTGGGCTTCTGTCAGCTGCAAAACTTCTCCCAGCCCCAGTCCATGGATGCATAGTTGTATATATGTTAAGGTTTGAATAACTGGGAATGAAGTCTTTCCTGACATCAGCTGCTGTTGTCTCTAGGTAGTTAAAGTTTCCCTGTTCTTTTGGGTTCCATGGTTGTTTTTCCTAACTGAAAACTGCTCATTGCTGCCCACAGAGGGAGACAGGAGTCTTCTTAACCTTGTTGCTTCCCAACTCCAGGTAACATAGGTTTACAGAGAGGCTGGCTTTCCAAAACTACAGAAGTTTAGTCCTCAAAGCAGGATTCAAAGCCCTTGTAATCCATGACTCATTCTTGCATGAATCAACTCAGCATGTCCAGGTTTCCTGTCCTGCTGTAGGCCTGTACCTGATGAATGAACTCTGGAATCCTCACAGCCCCGCCAACAAGGAGGGTGCTTGGTCCAGTCCTAATGGCTGTTACAAGGCTATTCCTGCATTTGTGGAGTTTCCTAACAGGCTCTTTCTGGAGAAAGTAGCTGAGTGGGTGACCAGTCCCCTCTGACAGCCAGGGAAGCTGGAGCCAGGGGGCTCAGTAACTCCAGAGCAGAAATGGCGCTGTTACTTCAGGGCAGCCAACAGGTGCTTTTGTTGTGGCCACCATCTGCAAGGCCCTCGGCTCTGAACCTTAGAGGCCCCTGGGGAAAGGCTGCTTGGGAGACCAGAGCTCCCAGTCAGGACCTCCCCACCAGGCTCTCCTGCCCTGCTCCAGCTCAGACAGTCTTCTCTGGATCTTTGCAGCTGCTGCCAGGTCCGAAAGCACTGTGAGTGGTGCCGTGCTCTGGTCTGCAGGCATGAGAAGCCCAGCGCCCTCCTGAAGGGAAGGACTTCCTGCTGCCACTCAGAGACAGGTAAGGGTGGCTTCTAGGTGGAAAAAGCCTTTTCTTCCTTGGAAGACACTTCCACTACAGGGTAGAGAAAGTGACCCCCTCCCCCAAGACGGGGCCCAAGTTCCAGGACAATGAGGCCAGCAGAGGGAGGAAAAGAAAGGCTGTTTCTTTCTAACCAAGTCAGGTTTGGTTCATTCCAAGGTGTGTTTGACTTAGAAGGGAGCTCTTTTATCCTTGCTGATGACTTTGTGACCTGTGACAGTCACTCAACATTATACTGCCTCAGTTTTCCTCTTTGAAAGATTTTATTCAAATTAGATGAGTACTGATATAAAACACATAGCATAGTGCAGTGATGGCAAACCTTTTAGAGCTTTCAGTGCTAACAGCCTGCTGCAGCACATGGGCCATAGATTCGCCACCACTCGCATAGTGCACCCCAAATTGTAGACATTTAACAGATATTCACTGTCTTCCCCTTAAGACTTGCACCCCTTTCCATCAGTCAGTGGAGGAGTTTGGCGTACAAAAGGTCTCTGAGAACCCTCCGAACTTTTAGATCCAGTGATCTTCATTAAGTTGAACATTGTTTTGTGAATATCACCAACATCCACAAAGAAGACGGCAGACATCTGATGTGGGCCCAAATGGCAGCTCTGAAACCTTCATCTGAACATCACTGGGTCTTGGCCCCTGAAGTTCAATAGTTACTGTATCTAAACAGGTCCTGAAAAATCTCGTCCACATTAACAAGCTATGCTGGGATATACTTTTGTCCAAGAGAGCCCATCGTAACTGACATTTCCTTTTGAGGATGTGTGGGATCAGGAGACAGTCACAAAGGCTAATTCACCTGGGCTGGCCTTCTCAGGGAAGCAGCTGGCATTCCAGAAGCAGCTGGAGGGGTAGGTGGAAAAGTGACTGGGAGGCCAGACACTCTTGTGTTCATTAATTATCATAGTAATCTGGCTTGGGGGGAGCTGGAGGTCTAATGGCACCATTTGCTTATCCGTTTCAATAATGACAGTAATTGCACAAGAACATTACTTTAGATTTAGGAGGCCCACAGCTCTTAAGGATGTGCATCCACTAACCCTCAAAAAGGCCATAAGAGGAGGCTAATTCATTGGTGATGTGAATAAAGTCTCCTGAAGGCTTCTTTGGGTCCCACCATGAGTCGATAGGGAAATGAGGCTGAGAAACAGGAGCTCAGAAGGCTCCACTCACATCTCTCTTTCACTGCCTTGAGGGACCCTTTGTAGAGTTAATGAAGGTAAATAGTGTTATTTTTTCTTTTAACACCAGTACAAAAAGGTTTAAATCTTTTAACAAAATATGTAGTGGGTTTTGCAGCATTTGTCTGAATCTCAGCAGAATCACTTGGGTAAAGTTTCTTGTTAATATCCCTTCTCTACCCATACTGAGAAGTTAGCTTTGAGCTGGGAATGGGTCTGGCCTTGCCGAGATGCCCACCTCGGCTGAACACCTCTCTCCAAGATGATGCAGGCCCTACAACCTCATGAACCTCCAGGCAGGCCTGCTGGACCTAAAGGATAGGTGAGCCAGGGGTGCTCGCCCATGAGCCCTGCTGGAGATGGGATTCACCCCTGAGCCAGATTACTCCCTTCCACACCTCCAGAGTAACTGCAAGAAGGATCAGGGCAGGCAGATGCCCAGGCTGAGCAGGACTCAGGAGCCAAGGACTATGTCCATACTGCCTCACCATGCAAGCCACAGAAGAGCCCCTCAGAGCTTATGTACTGAAAAATACTGGGTCCATTCTTGTAATATCCTTAAGGGAAGCCATGCTAGTGCCAGCCCCTGGACCAGCTCCTCAGTGGCCCACCAAGCCCCACCCCTTGCGAGAGACCCAGCTACAAGCTAGGTTGACATCCAGCTACAACAGGGTGCATACACCATCCTTATTCCCTTCCTTTCTGCTACAATTCATTTCATTTTTCATCAGACTTCTGGTGTCCTCTGGCACTGAAAGTAGAATTTCAGAAGATGCTGAGGTTGACCCTGAGGTTGAACCAGCAGAACTGGAACTTGGGTATAACTCCCCAAGAGAACCTGGCGACATTGGCTGATGCCATCTCCAACAGTTTATCCCAAGCTCTTTCTCCCAGTGTGGCAGGGGTCCCACAATGTCTAACTTGTTTTCTTTTGTGCCAGTGGTCTGAAGAGTCCAGAGGAAGAATTTGGCCAGGTCAACTGTGGCAACCGATGGAGAAAGGCCTTCTTTCGACAGCACTGCCAGGGATGATGGGCTGGCAGACCTTTCCTCAGTTGCCCATCCTTACCTTGCAGCGTTTTGTCTTGTGTGGGTCTTCAGAACTTTGTCAGAACTCTGTCTGCTTGGGGTTATTTGATGTACCCTAGAGAAGATGTCAATTGACCACAATGTAAAGACTGGTAGAACAAGAACTGCAAAGGGGTGGCCTTCCGCTTTACCTATGGCAGGTGTGTCTGTCCAGCAGTATCTAAGTCCAGGTGTGTGCGGTTGTCTCCTGCCAGCCATGGATCCAGGCTGTATTTCTTTTTGATGGGCCACCTCCCTACAACAGAATCCTGCCTAACACCAGAGATTCTATAGTTGTTGCTGTTTTCTCTCATCTGCTTATTGGTGTCAGAAGTGAAGAAGGAGAGGGGTTGGGGATTTAGCTCAAGTGGTAGAGCACTTGCCTAGCAAACACAAGGCTCTGCGTTGGATCCCCAGCAACCCCCACAAAAAAAAAAAAAGGAGAAATGGCTTATTGTTACATGAAGTCATTGAGTTTAAGACGACCATCTCCTCTAACCACCAGACCCTCAACCAGCCTGATATCTTCCACAGACACATGATGTTGAAGACCTTCCTAAGTTGTCGCCACCTTCAGAGACCATTTCTTATTTATTAGATGGATAATGGTTTTATTTTTAATCTTTTAAATCAATGTAAAAAGCACACACTCTGTCAGACTTGTACATTAAGGACATATGTGTTGCTAACTGAAAAGTTAAACTGATTAGAAAGACTGGCCTCTTTGAGACAGCTAAGACTAGAGGCTGTGGAGATGGAACCGGAGGATGGTTCTGATAAAAGCAAGGATCAGAGCTCAGAGGTCATGCCGTCAAAGACACAAAGCAGGTAATGCCCTGATACATTCTGCTAGAAAATGTAGCAACTCCAGCAGCAGGGATCTGGCCTCTCTGTTGGGGAGAAAGGATAAGAGGGCTCACATATGTGACACAGGTAAACACAACACATATTCTACTGCTTAGTGACTAAAAGGATTAACTTCCTCCTGAGCCCAGCTTGGGCATTAGCAGCCAGCAATGGGCATTTCAGGCCAAATCCACGAAAGGGGACCAATCCTTTATTTTCCATTTTTGTTGCTTGGTTTGTTGCTTTATTTTTAAAGGAGAAATTTTACTTTCCTATTTATTTTTAAGCATTAGGAGAAATCTTCTGGTGGGTTTTTTTACTTTTCCATTCAGAATGCCAGTTTTGTGAACAAAAACACTAACAAGCCTCTCGCTTTCCCCTCAAAAGGAGTAGAAATTGTTCTCCTGAGCACTTGAGAACACTCTGACCTGCTGGGCCAGCCCGTGGAAAGCAGTGGGTTCTTTCAAATACACAGCTGAGAGTTCATTCTTCACAACTTTCATTACAAGTTGGAAACAGAATGACAATGAAATAATATATAAAATACTCACGTGAGGAAACTATTCACTAATATTTGAGAAGGGAAAATTTCCACCTTTTAGCCATTCAGTGCATCTTATCATGCCTTGAAAGGGTCTTTGACATGTCAAGGTGACTTTTACTGGAAAATTTTGTCATCCCCCTAATTCTTCTTCATAGTCTATTTCTATGAATTTCTATTTTTTACAATCGAGGCCATGATCTCACCTGTGGCTTAACTTTGCACTTATTTAATGATGCCATACCAGAAACATCCAATGCAAAAATCGGGTCTGTTTGGAGCTGCCGCTCCCCCCCCCCCGCAACAATGCAGGTGACCACAGGGGACATAGCTCCAGGTTTTTAAACTATTAAAGAAAATAGGTGTAAGTTTGGATTCCGTGGTTCAATCCTATAGCAGCAGATACATAAGCTAAAGCTTGGCTAAAGCCTCCTGCTCAGACACTGGTTTGTAGACCCTAGTGTACACTCAACTTTCTTATCAGAGCCCCCTAAAGTTTCTGGCCTAGAGAGACCAGTGAAAGTGGAGGAGCATCACTTATTTTAACGAGTTCACCTTTTTTTCTTTAAGACAATCTGTTCTAGTTTGAGAATCTTAGAGGTCTGAGTGCTTTTAAATAGTATGAATTGATGTAAAAATGTTTTGCGGGGCTTTCTTCACTGCATGGATGAAAGATCACTGTCCACCTACAAATGTTATCAGTAATTGGCATCCAAGAGACTTTGCAGCGGTGCAAGAAAATGAGGATGGACAGATGGTAGAAGCAAAGGTTCCCTGCAAGGACTTCAGATTTGGTGTCTGTGAATTCCCTGGTTCCAGCCGGTCACAGCTACAGGTGCCCCCTTCCTTGTGTCTGCACATCCATTGGACTCAAATGTGTGCCGCTCAGAAGTGCCTTCCAGATCAGTCCCTTCTGTAAACCAGCAGATCTGAGGCTGGGTTGAGGTTGGCTTGATTGGACCACTGTCCGTGTCCAAGGATATAATAGCCTTATTTTTTGGTAATTTCTCTTTTGGAAATCAAATGAAGACAAACACTGGACCCCTATGCCATTTTATGGCAGGGGTAGGTCTTTGGTTAGCTATAAAAATGCTCTTTTTAGGCCTAAAATGCCTCTTGTAAGCCATCTCTGCAAAATCCCTGGGTTTCCTTGCGCTTCAGAAAGCCAAGCGTTTCCTACGATTAGGGAACTGTTCCAGAGGCCTGACCTGCTAAGCAACCAGACACCTGGCAGTGGGGAACATAGCTATTTCCAGAACATAAGTTTCTCAGAAAAGACCCCACTTGAAAAATGACTTTTTGTAAAGACCTCCAAACCTTTTATGGGGCCCGGATTTCCCCACTGCCTTACAGGCTGTGACACTAAATACACTGGCAGGAAACTTTCTACATAGGATGATATACAGCAGCCAATTCCAAACTGGAAGATAGGGCCCAGCTAGATACATGTGAACCAAGCAAGGGGTGAGTTAGTCATGTTTCCTAGCAGAAGAGGTGGGCACAGTGGCCCTAGGGTCCTTTTTCCTGAGCAAGGAGGAGAGAGGGATTGACACTCATCCATGCACATTGATGAAGGAAGAGTATTTGTGGTTCTAGAATTTCTTGGAAAGAAATGCTCTTTGTGGATATAGAAACTACCTGGTGTGTCCAAGCCAGTCTCCCGAGGCATATGAGCTACTGGTGTTTCTCCAGGCAACTTGGCAAGAATGGACCAATGGTACTCACTACTCAGGAGGCCCCAACTCCTTAGCAGGTTCTGGGCTTTCTCTCCCAGCAAGAGGAATGATTCAAAAACCCAGGACCAAGGTACTTCACAAAAACAACGCATGTGTTTGTTTTCAGTGTCTTGACTTAAGATCTATTCTCTCTAGCCATTGATCTTACCAGACTTCTGAAAGACCTAGCCGGATATATGCATGCACGTGCACACACAGACACACACACACGGTACTGAAAAGCAACCCCTCTTCCTACTGTAATAACTTACCAAAATGTTCAACTTTTCATTACCTTTATTGTAACAAACCTGATGCTTTTTTAGAACTCATTACTCTGACTTCTGTATATGTTGCACTGAGAAGGTTAATATTTAATGTCTTAATTTATTTTGTGTGGTAAGTTAATTTTGATTTCTGTAATGTGTTAATGTGATTAGCAGCTATTTTCCTTAATATCTGAATTATACTTAAAGAATAGTGAGCGATATAAGATGCAGTTGTGTTTTTCAGAAACATGCCTTGCTGTTCATTTGTACTGTACCTTGTTTGGAAGGATGAAGGAATGAATTCTTTTTTTCCTAAATCAAGACTGGAGTTTTTCTTCAATGGGATTAGGATATTGCTGAAGCAAATGAATTTTTTCTGTGAATGTGAATTTTGCAAAATGTGAGAATCTTAAACTTCACCATAGTTGGTACCTGTCAAGTTCTCTGAAGTTCTTCCCACTGTATAAGTATTTAATCTGTGTGTTTAACAATCCTAATTGATGTGTAAGGAAATAGATAACATACAATCTCTGCCCCAAAGGAATTGAGATCTGACTGATATGTAGAAAATAATTCTGGACTATTTCTCAGCAAAATTCAAATCATGAAATTTTAAGGTAGAGAGTTGTGCTAATAGCTGTGAGTCTCAAAAGCATAATCCCAGACTGACAACATTAGAGTGACCAAGGAACGCGTTAGGAGTGCAAACCTTCAGGTCCATGCCCAGACCTACTACACTCCAAGGTGGCCCTCCAGGTGATTCTGATACATGCTCTGATTTGAGAACCATGGTGCTCTAGGACCCAATCAAGGGACAGATTTTGGTGTAGGGCTATGTTTTTAAGAAAAGCTTTGTGAAATCTTTGTAAAGAAAATGAAACAGTTTATCCGTTGGGGTTCAAATGTAATAGGCATCAGAGAGTGATGGCTGCATTTATTTGAATCTTTTCTATCTGCCTAGGAGAAGGGATAGACAGACAGGCCTACCCATCTCCTGTCATAGCCCCACCCACCTGCTCCCCACTGCCCAGTCTCTAACTGTAAGGGATTATTCTAAACCTGTCCACCCAGTTCCTATAAGCCCATAGTAAGTCCTCTACACTTCTCACCCAGGTTCATGTGCAACAGATGAACAGCTCATGGAGAAAGAGAAGGTGAAACAATTGCTGAATGATGTGAAATCTTGGTCCCCGAAGAAGGGTCAAGTTCTGTATAGTCAGATATGAGCATGTGGAGCCCATTGTGCAGACCCTAGAGGGCTTAAGATCAGCCTAACCTAACCAGAAAGCCTAACCAGAAAGATAAGAACCCAGACAACTCTTTGCCCCAAGTTCTCTGGTCTGCTTCTCTCCCTCAGTAAAACCTTTACTCGCTTTTTGAGAGAGAAAGGGAGAAACCTGCTCTCCTTGCTTGATCATCTCCTTCATGATCCTACTCAATCCTCAGGTACACTGCAGGGCTACTTTCTAACCTGTGGCATTCTCCACTAGTCCCCACCAGACCCCCATCTGCTCCAATGCCTCAATTTCCAGGCCCTTCTGCTGACCGCCTGCCTGCCAGAATCCGTGTCCAGTGCCTGTCCCTGGTCCTAGGCAGTGCACTGGACTATTTGAGGTGGAAAGGACCCATTCCAGGAAAAAGCACCTATGACCATTAAGCACCTTTGATCTTTGAACACTTTCCTCATTTATCAGGTCCCTTGCAGTAGACGCCTTGAAGTCTATGTTCTAGACGGCTTAGGTCCAGCTTTTTTGGATCTAATTGGCCCAAGCTTCAGATCCCTATTTTTCCGGATCTCTCTGCCCTAACTCCTCCTGGCCCAGTGTGGGAACATATGAGTCTGACTGTAGCCTATCTCCTCTCTAGCTCAGCACTCCTTGCCCTGCAACCACCTGGAATTCCACACCAGCATTCTTTTCCCCATCTCCTGAAACCAAAATTGCTCCTAAAAACTCCTCTTTTGCATTTCCTATCTGCAAGACTTGCTACTCACAGCAGACCCTGCAGTCTCTACCACAGTCTTTCACCTCCAAAAATAGAGGGTAACTCGTGTCACTTGTTCATAGTCCCTGACTCTGGGTCTAGTGATGCCTGTTCTACTAGCATAGTCTCTCTTCTGAAGATCACTGAGGAAGTCAAATTCATGGGGGTGGCCCTTGGATATCTTGGGAGAGGTGTGCTGCCTGGAGCTCAGAGTGCCTGGTACCACCTTGACATCCACCCTGGTCCAGCCTTAGAATATTCTTTAATATCCACCAGCTGTTGTCCCTTGGGGAAACACAGAGGCCTCAACCTGCCCTTAAGTGGTTTGTCTAAGGCAGGAAGTGAGAAAACTCAAAGGGTCCTGCAAGGCATACCACGTGGCTGGTGCTCAAGTCATGTGCAAGTGGACCGTTGCATCATTGCACTTGGGCATTAAAAATAAGTTGAATGTTTCCAATGAAAGGGAAACAGTTGCAAGTGCTGTTTTCAGGGACACTGGAAGCTTCAGGCCTGGCTCACAGCTGCACGGTGCCCTGGAACTAGAGGAGCTCCTGCTGCCATAGAACTCTACATCCCAAGTCCTGGAGAGGAGCCCTCTCGGAGGGAGGGGAAATTGAGAGCCACATAAGAACCACTCCACTGACCCAGGGCTGGACCTTCAACTGCTGGTCTGCCCTGCACGCTGCAGAGATTTCTGGGACTGTGACATCCCAGGAGGACAGTGCTGTGAGAGGCCAGCATCACTGAAAGCCTGTCCTACCAGAACAGAGTAGGCAGCTCTGCCCCTTCCTCTACCTGACCCTGCCACCAGCTTTATAAAAGAGCTCCCAGACAGAGTGTAAGGCTTTTGGATACTGGGAGGGAGGTGATGTGCAAGTCCTGGGGTATGGATGCCGCCATGCTCCTTGCCAGCTGTGTTGCTCTGGAGTGATACTGTTCTCAGCCGCCAACACTGTTCTGTTTGGTTCCCTCCTATTTAACTCAGGGAGCTCTTGAGATAAAACACACTCCCACGGGCACAGCCTGATTTTAGAATAAAAAGATACAGTGTAATCCCAAGTGTCATTAATTTGTTGTCCAACTCAAGGAAGGTTCCATTCCCCCTGTCCTCCAATGACCTTCAATTCAAGGTTTAAAAAAAAAGGCACAGAGGAGGGGTTTCAGGAGAAATATTTCCATAGAGCAGTGGCAAGTGGGATCCTATCCAGAGGGTGATGTCATCTTTAAAAGTCATTAAAGACCCAGAAGAGGAAAACTGTCCTCTCATGTAGGAAGGTGTCTAGTCTGGCCTCCTGGTGCAAGGTCAGGAGTCAGGTTAATTTCGGTTCAACAGAAACTCCTTTCATTGTCAGAGTCACTCTCTGCCCCCAGCAAAGTGATCAAGCAAAGGTGAGTGCCACCAGGGAGGCACAGGGATCTCCTGATAAACTACAGCAGGAACCAGGAGACCCTTGGGGGCTAGTCCACCTCCAGGATTGATCACTATCTCTTGCCCTTGAATCTACAGGTTACTCAGAGCTCCAAGCCTCCACCTCCCACAGTGTCCTTCTGGAACAGTCTTTGTGAGCACAGACTTCAGCGTTTGTCCTCACCTTGTTTTGCTGTGGGTCCTGTGGCTTCCCAAGACTTCCTGGTGATGGGAGTCTGGGGTCCTTAGGCCCCGTCTGTGCCCCTGCCCCCCCTTCTCCTGACACCAGAGTCTGTGCCTTAACCATCCTCAGGAGGGTCCCATACAGGGACCACACCCTGAAAGACTCTAAAGAGAGAGCCTTGACTGGCTTTCTGCACTCCCCAGTGCTAAGGTCCACTGATTATTTGCTTCTCCCAGATCATTCTCATGTTCTCGTCCCATGCAAAGTGGTTTCCAGGTCAGTGGGAGGAAAGACCTGATTACATACTACCTACAAGAAACTGACTTCACTGGTGAAGACATATATAGCCTGAAAGTGAAATAGTGAAAAAAGATACTCTACACAAATGAAAACCTAAACAGGAATAGCAATACTTAGATAAAATAGACTTAGGTAAAAAATACTGTAACAAGAAACAAAGAAGCTCTCTGTAGCGATTAAAGGACAAATCCAACAAAAAGGATAAAACAGTTGTAAATATTCAACACAAAAGCCCACAATTATATAAAGCAAACATAATCATATCTTGAGAGAGAGCTACACACCAATACAATTCTAGTTGGGGACTTGAACACTACATTTTATCAATGGAAAAACCATTATGACAAAAAAAGCCAATAAAGAAACATGAGTTAAACAATAGCATAGACCAAATGGACCTAACATACATTTACAGAACGTTTCAACCAC
This sequence comes from Hystrix cristata, assembly GCA_004026905.1. Taxonomy (NCBI): domain Eukaryota; kingdom Metazoa; phylum Chordata; class Mammalia; order Rodentia; family Hystricidae; genus Hystrix; species Hystrix cristata. Next base: position 31,665 of record PVJO010016773.1, read on the forward strand.
AGAATACACATTCTTATCAGCACATGGAACATTCTCCAGGATAGACCATATGTTAGCTCACAAAGTAAGCCTCACAAAATTTTATAAATTAAAATCATATCATGTGTCTTCTCTGACCACAACAAAATAAAACTAGAAATGAAGGGAGAGGAAGGAGAATTAAAAAGAATTAAGATGTATCATATACATGTACCAACTTCCCAAGATAATCATTATGTACTACAAATATGTACAAATAAAAAAATCTAAATCAACAAGAGGAGCTTTAGAAATTGTATAATGACCAGGCATGGTGGCACATGCCTGTAATTCCAGAACTTGAGAGGCTGAGGCAGGAAGATCACTGCCAGTTTGAGGCCAGCCTGGACAACATAGTGAGTTCAAGGACAGCCTGAGCTAGATAGTGAGACCCTGTCTCAAAAAAAAAAAAAAAAAAAGGAAAAGAAAAGCAAAAAGAAGAAGAAAAAAATTTTATAACTACATGGTAATTAAACATACTCTTAAATGGCCAATGGGCCAATGGAGGTATCAAAAGGGAAAGTTTTAAATTTCTTGAAACAAATGAAAATGAACACATGACATACCAAGACTTATGGTGTGGCCATAGATTATGTCCTTAATACAGAAAACGCAAAACTAAGAGAGAAATGGAGCAGTAAGTGTCTACATCAAAATGAAAATAGATTTCAGAACAAATAACCCAATGATAGAACTCTAGGAACTTGAAAAACAAGAGGAAATCAAACCCAAAATTAGGAGAAGAAAAGAAATAATAAAGATCAGAGCATAAATTTTTAAAAATAGAGACTTTAAAAATACAAAACTTAATGAAGAATTGGTTTTTTAAAAGATAAACAAAATCAACAAACATTAAGCTATTCTACACAAGAAAAACAGAGAGAAAACCCAAGTAAATAAAATCATAAATGAAAAAGTAGACAACTAGTACCACAAAACTAGAAAGTGTCATTGGTGACTATTAACAAGCCAGGTGTGGTGGCACACTCCTGTAATCCCAGCACTTGAGAGGCTGAAGAAGTGGGATAGCCAAAAGTTCGAGGCCAGCCTGGGCTACACTGTGAGTTCAAGGCCTGCCTGCTGCATAGCTAGACCCTGTCTCAAAAAAAAAAAAAAAAAAGAAAGAAAGAAAGAAAGAAACAACTATACACCTACAAACTGGAAAACCTAGAAGAAATGGGTACATTTTTGGACACATAAAATGTACCCAAATTGAAGTCATAGAAAACCTGAACAGACCAATAACAAGTAACAACATTGAATCATAATAAAAAGTCTCCCAGCAAAGAAAAATATAGGACCAGGTGGGTTCACTGCTGAATTTTACCAGAGTTTTAAAGGACCAACACCAATTCTTCTCAAATGATTAAAAAACCCTTCCAAACTCATTCTATGAGGCCATCATTACCCTGATTCCAAAGTCAGACAAGGACATAAGAAAAAAAGAAAAATACAGATCAAAATACTTGATGAACATAGATGCAAAAAAATTCAATTCAAAAAAATACTAGCAAACTGAATCCAACAGCACATAAAAAAAATTAAATGCCATGATTGAGTGATATTTATTTCAGGAATTCAACATATGCATAATACACACTCAACATATGCAAATCTATAAATGCAATATAGGACATCAACAAAATAAAGGACAAAAACCATACAGTCATCTCAAGAGATGCTGAAAGCATCTGATAAAATTCAACTTCCCTTCATGATAAAAAAAAAAAATCCTCAACAAAATAGGCCTAGAAGTAATACACCTCAACACAGTAAAGGCTACATATGACAAACCTCCAGCCAACATCATACTGAATGGGGAAAAGCTGAAACCATTTTCACTAAGATAATGAATAAGCATGGTTAACCATTTTTGCCATTCTTCTTCAACATTATATTGAAAGTCTTAGCCATAGCAATAAGTCAAGAAAAGAAATAAAAGAAATCCAACTAGGAAATAAATGCGCATTATTCTTTTTTGCAGATGACATGATTTTATATGTTAAAAAAAATCTAAAGACTTGACTAAAAAAACTGTTAGTGCTCAAACAAATTCAGTGAAGTTGTAGAATACAAAAATCCACATATAAAAATCAGTGACTTTTCATAACCAATAATGAATGTACTGATAAAGAAATTGAGAGAACAATCTTGTTCACAATTACTATAAAAACAAAACACCTAGGAATAAATTTAACCAAGAAGTAAATAATCCTCACCAATAAAAATCACAATACACTGATGAAAAAAATTGAAGAGGACACAAAAAGTGGAAGAAATTTATGCTCATGAGTTGAAAGAATTAATGTAGTTAAAAATGTCCATACTACCCAAAATGATTTGCAGATTCAATGAAATTCCCATTAAAATACCAATGGTATTCTTCACAGAAATAAGAAAAATATCCTAAAATTTATATGAAACTTCAAGGAAGCAAAGCATTACTGAACAAAAGGAACAAATCTGGTGGCATCACAATACTTGACTTCAAAATATACTACACAAATCTGTGGTAACCAAAACTGCCTGGTATTGACATAAAAACCAAAAGACCAATGGAACAGATTAGAAACTCTGAAATAGATCCATCCGTGTACACTAGTTCTCTGATGTGGGTGACAAAAGCATAAAGAAAGGACAGAATTAACAATAAATAATTCTGGAAAAACTGGAGAAGAATGAAACTACATCCTATCTCATGGTGTTTGTCAGTTTTCTGTCACTATGATAAAATACTTAAGATAGTCAACTTATAAGGAAGAAAGGTTTATTTTGGTCCACAATCTTGAAGGTTTCAGTTGATGGTCACTTGGTCCCATTGCCTTTGGGCCTGTAGCAGCATAGCACATCATCACAGGAGCACACAACAGAGATGCTGCTTACCTCATAGCACTTAGAAAACAGAGAGATAGGGACTGAGGACCCAATATCACCTTCAAGGATACACCCTCAATGATGTAACATCCTACCACTAGGCTCCACTTCCTAAAGGTTTCACCATTTTTCAATAGTTCCACAGTTGTGGCAACCAAATATTCAACACATGTCCATGGGGAACATTTCTGGTCCAAACTATAGCACTCACATGTACAAAAATCAACTCAAAATGAGTAAGATCTCAATGTAAGACCTAAAACTATGAACCTACTAGAACAAAACATAGGGGAAACACTTTGGTATAGGAAATGATTCTTTTAATAAGATCCCCAAACCCGAGGCCACAAAAGCAAAACTAGGCAGATAGAATTATGTCAAACTAAGAAGCCCCTGCAAAAGCAAAGGAAACAATAAAAAAGGAACAACCTGCACAATAGAAAAAATATTTGCTAACTATTCATCTAATGAGGGATTAATATCCAGAATTTATAGGAAACAAAAAACTCAAAAACAACAAAAATTTTAAAATAGGTATTTCTCAGATGAAGATGTATGAATGAATAACAAGTATATGAAAAAGGGCTGGGGATTTAGCTCAGTGATTAGAGTGCTTGCCTTGCAAGCACAAGGCCCTGAGTTCAATCCCCGGGACCACCAAAAAAAAAAAAAAAAGTGAATGAAAAATGCTCAGCATCACTATCAAGGAAATGCAAATCAAAACCACAGTGAGATATCATTTCACCCAGGTAGAATAACTCAGACACTATTAATAGGAATGTGTTAGTTACTTTTCTAGAGAAAATGGTTTGCAAGAGAGCAGATTTAATACAGGACAAATACAAGGTACAGCATTCACACACAAGCCAAATGCAGGAAGAGTGCTGAAAGTCTATCTATGCACTGGAGACCTGAAAGATCCAGTCGAGGGCCAGGAGCCCACAGCAATGTCCCATGTACATCTGTGTCTGCACTAAATGTCTGAAGAAATCTATACTGGAATCAAGATACCATGTTCTCAGCAGAGATGAAGATCAGAGCTCCCCTGAAGTGAACAGCAGCCATCCTCGATGATGGCAAGGCCCCAAAACTCCTTCTGGGACAAGAAAAGTCGAGTTCCCTTCAGGAGAACCAGCCACAACAGAGCTTCTCCTGGGAAACAGCTGGCTCCTATCATCTGCTCCTGTTCTCCTTTATGTTGTGTTGGCAACAATCCTCAGGTGGATCTTCTATGCCCAGAACCACACCAACTCAGTTCAGCTGAGCATTCCTGCTCAAGCTGACCACAATAAGTCCACCACAGAATGTAAATTAATACAGCCACTATAGATAGTTATGAAGATTCCTCCAAAATCTAAAAACAGAACTACCATGTAATCTAGCTATCCCACTACCAGATATAAATCCGAAAAAAATAAAATCAATATGTCAAAAAGACATCAGTACTCACATGTTTATTGCAAGACTATTCACAATAGCCATGGTATGGAATCAGGTAAGGTGTCCATCAACAAATGCATAAAGAAAATGTGGAATACATACACAATGGAATATTACTCAGCCATAACAAAGATGGAATTCCTATCATATAAACAACAGGATGGAATTAGAGGAAATTATACTAAAGGAAATAAGCCAGTCTAGGAAGACAGATACCACATGTTCTCATTCATATGAGGAAGCCAAAAATGTTGAATTCATAGAAGAAACTAGAACAGTGCTCACCAAAAGTTGGAAAGAGTAAGAAAAAAGAGGAATTGAGGGCATTGGATGACAGTTACCAAAATATAGTTTCATAGGAGGAATAAATTCTAATATTCTATAGCACAGTAGGGTGACTATACTTTACAACAATTTTTTACGTATTTTATAAAGAACTAGGAGAGGAGTTGGAGGATCACCAAAACAAAGAAATGATAAATATTTAAGGAGATGGAAATGACAATTATCCTGACATGATCATTACACATCATATACATGTTTAGAATCATCACATTGTACCCCATTGTGCCAGAGAGACATATACCCTCCAAATTCATGCCCCTGTGATCCACTTCCTCCAGGTAGGCCCCACCTCCTAACAGCATTTTCAACTCTGAGCATCAGTGCGTTAATCCACTTATCAGTAAAGGATTCTATTACCAAAAAATATGAAAGATTTGGATATTGATAGGTAACTAAGAGTATCTACTATAGTATACATTTAACTTGAATGGCTATTATAGATCAGTTTCCAAATAAATTATAGTATTTCACACTTACACCACTAGGAGACTGGCCACTGTCTGCCCCCTTATATACCCTCGATATGATAAGCCCTTTTTTATTTTCACTGATTTGATGAGTGAAAAAGTAAATCCATAACAGATTAATTTATGTTTTCCTGACAATTAATAAACTTGAGAATCTTATAATACAATAATTGGCCATTTGGATTTCCTCTTCTCTGAATTGCTATTCATATTCTTTATACATTTTTAATTAGTTTGTTTTCTTTGTAACTTGTAGAATGTTTTTATGTGATATTAACTAGTTGTCATTTGTATCATACTTTCCTAATCTCATCTTTGACTTCATTTATGATCTTTCTGCCATATTAAAAAATGTTATGTATGTTATCAATTTTGTCTAACTTTTGCTTAATTGGTTCTGGGTTTTGTTTTATTTAAGAAATTCTTGCCCTTCTCCCTCAGTGAATTCTGAATCATTCTAGAGCTCAAAAAATCTACTCATTTCAAATTTGAAGCAAGTATGACTAGGTGTTCAAACATTAACAGCAGGTGCAGGAGGACTATATCTCAATCTCATTGATAAATAAAGGTTTTAAAGTCCTAAATAAAATTTTACATCTTTATTTTGAATTGCAAGTAAAAATATATCACAACCAACTGGGCTGATCCCAGGACTTCAAGGACGAAGGACAGTTAAAAACACAGTATAACAAGTCATGGTCACATGCATGGGCTTGTGATTAAGTCCCAGCTCTGCTATTGTAGGTCTTGGGCAGGTGACTTAACTTCTCTGGGCCTCAATTTCTTCCTGGCAAAATGAAGCTATTAGTCATATCTAACTCAGGGAAGTTTTGTGAGACTTAAATGCTCTTAGCCCAAAGAGGGGCACAAAGTAAATGCTTAATAAATAGCTATTGCATTAACTATTATTAGTAACACAATCTACATTATATGTCTGTTTATTTTGTTAGTTTCAACCTCATCAATCCCTGGGAATTGTGTTTTATACACACACACACACACACACACACACACACACACACACACAAAGCAAGATCTCACTCAACACATATTATAGATGATCTTTGAAACTGGTTCCCACTACTATGTCAAGTGGCTCCTTGATGTCAAGAAGAGACGAGGGGAGCCAAGTGTTCACAGGGGAGCTGGGCCAGCCAGGTGTCATCATGCCATCTGCCTGGGAAACACATTCAGATCTGTGCCAAGCAACTCGGCAGACATTGCACAAGGCATAGGAACACACCCTCAGGGAGACTCACGTAGCCACAAAGCAGGTATAGTGTGTCTGCCAGGGCCCCCGCCCCCAACCAGAGGGCAGCAAGAGGTGACAGACAGAAAGATGAGGCTCAGAGGCAGTGTGACAACCTCCTTCCTGAGGTATTCCCGCAGGCCCTCCTCACTGTATCCCTTCCAGCCGGCCTCCAGGTGCCTGCCGTACAGGACACAGCTAGAGGCCTCAGGAGGACTGGCTGATAACTGCCTTGGGTGGGCTGACTGATAAGTGGGTACTGAGTGAGCAATGTGAGTGGTTCTGACAGGACCGGGCATGGGTTCACCTGGATCCTTCTTGCATCCATGGTCATGCCACTTGAGAGTAAAGTTAGCAAGAGACGAGTATAGAAGATTCCTACTCACTCCCAGAGCCCATAAAGAGCCCAGAAGCATGTATGGCTTACACCCAAAAGGGGTTCAATATTTATTGAATTAAACTCTCCTAAAAGGAATCAAAATCAGGGTATGGCAGGCAGGACAGTTTGAATCTGAGTTCCGCTAAAAGTTCTAGCTTTGTTCCTCTCCCTAGACTTATCTCTCTACAGGGTCTAACATACCTTTGTGGTATCTCTAAGTAGGGGATGAAGACAGTGCACTAGGAGAGGGTTTATTCCAATAAAATGCTCGTGGTCAGGAAAGAGGGGGAAAGACTGTAAAGAAAGATTTTTAAAATGAGTGCTTCTTTTTGGTAAAGCAGGATTGGGAGTGATTTTCTTTCTGTTTTGTTTGTTTGGTTGGTAGTGAGGCTTGAACGCAGGGCTTCCTACATGCTAGGCAAGAGTTCCACCACTGAGCTACATCCTCAGCCCTTTTTAAATTTTGGCTTTGAAATACTGTCTCACTAAGTTGCCCAGACTGGCCTTGAAATTAGAATCCTTTTGACTCACTTTCCCAAGTAACTGGGATTACAAGCATGTGCCACCCCACCCAACTTAATGCATGCTTCTTGATTTTGTTATGATGTTTGCAACCCAGACCAGAATTCTGTACCTATTCATCCAAAGCCTAATCTCCTGTCTGTACCCCAGGATCTTTACCTACCCAGTCTGTAATCCTAACTACAAATGCCTGTGGGTCCAGGTTCTGCTTCTGGATGTGCATCTCTATAACCTGCACATGCTAGCAAGCAAAAGGGTTTATTTTTTAAAACTTGTCTTTAGATAGAAGAAGATCATAGCCATGTGAAGGAAGCACCACCCACAGAGAGCTCTGAGATGTGCACAACGTCAGCCAGAGGGTGGCTACATGAAGTAGTAGAGTCGCCAACCACTGAAATATGCCCTGAACAGAACAGTGAACAGGTGAAACACAGAAAACAGGAAAGCTAGACTAAGAAGCAAGGCTGTCCATCAGCCCGGGGTGGTTCTCCCAGCACAGATCCAGAGACACTATCATCCACAGCAGTTTCACCACATGGACATGGACTAGAATCTGCAATAATAACAGCAAACAGATCCCCAGATCATGAGTACAGATCCCAGTGAGGTCCAAGGACCTATATATCATGATAAATGCACAAAACTTGCAGAGGAAGAAGGCAGGACAGAGGTCACAAATGAGCACTCACTCCAGATGCTGTTGTCTACTGTGCAGGTGGAGCTGTGCAGTCCCTGCCTTTCTAGTACTGGACAAGGGGAGACAAGTGCTAAAGATAAATTCAGAGCTCCAGGGCAGTTGGGACCTGCTGACATGGACAGTGGGCAGAAACAACTTGCATTAAATGAGAAAACATCCTCTCTTACCCCAATGCCACTGAAATCACAGAGGCTGGGGCAAGCTGAGATAAGGTTGCTGGGAGTGCCAGAGATGGAGTGAGAATGACCGGAGAGAGTGTTCTGTAACTCCGCGGCTGGCTGAGAACTCCAGGCCAAAACTCACTGGAGGGAGCACAGTACATGCCCCAGCACTGATCCTGAAAACAACAGATGCTCCTGAGTATAGCAGGAGCTTTTGCCTGCCCACAAACCAGCGTGCAGTCACTGAAAGAGGCGGACTCGGCCACCTGTTTGGCTCCTCACATACCCTTCACTCCTGAAGTGTGTGTGGGAAGCATATGTGTGTGAGCAACTGTGTATGAGTGTTGATTATTGTTTTAATTTCTACAATGATTTACACTAACCTGTTGGGTTCTCCTTCACCCAGAGTTGCTTTCCGAGTCTTCCAACAGTGGGTTACTGCTAGTTCATTCATTGGTTCCTATATCCATCAAGACTCTCACACTTGCCACTCATATTTCCTTGTCTTCTTTCTCTCTGCCTCCACTCATGTCTTCTCAAACCTCCTCTTCCACCCCTCTTCTGTCCTGGAATAAAAATAATACCATTAAAACCTATCTTTTTTTTTTCCTTTTTCATTTTATTTTCCCCTTTTTTTCTTCTCCTATTTCCCAGCCTATTCTCCGTCACTGCTCTTCCTTCATCTTCCTGAGTTACTGGACCAGTTTAAACCTTTTTTTTTTGGTGCTGGGTATTGAACTCAGGGCCTTGCGCTTGCAAGGCAAGCACTCTAACCACTGAGCTAAATCCCCAGCCCAAGTTTAAACCTTTTAAAACCAGTTTTAATTTTTTTGAGTTCTTTGTATATTCTAGATGTTAGACCTTTGTCTGATGGATAGCTAGCAAAAATTTTTTCCCAGTCTGTGGGTTTTCGCCCTACTCTATTGGTGATTTCTTTTGCTGTGCAAAAGCTTTTTAATAGCATGTGGTCCCAAGCACTGATTCTTTGTATTGTTTCCTGTGCAATCTGGGTTCTGTTCATAAATTTTTTTCCTACCCCTATGTCTTCGAGGGTTCTTCCTATTCTATTCTCCAGTAAATTTAATATTTCTGTTTTAATATTTAGATCTTTGATCTACTTTGATTTGAGTTTAGTACATGGTGAGAGACATATATCTAAATTAAACCTCCCAAATTTAAAGACCC
>PVJO010016774.1:0-41002 GCA_004026905.1 Hystrix cristata
CTTTACATTTACTTAAGTATGCTTTATGCACTAGTATATGGTTTATTTGGAGAATGTTCCATGTGCAGCTGAGAAGAATGTGTATTCTGCTGTTGTGGGGTGGAACACTCTGTAGACATCTACTAAGTCCATTTGTTCACAGATTTGATTCAGTTCTGATATTTCTTTGTTGATTTTTGTCTAGTGGGTCTGTCTATTTGTGATAGTGGGGTGTTAATGTCTCCCAGTATAATTGTGTTAGTGTTTATTTGATTTTTCATGTCCACTAATATTTGTTTCATGTAGTTAGCTGCACTGGTATTTGGTGCATAAATATTAATGATTGTTATCTCTTCCTCTTTGTGTTTTCCTTTAACAAGTATGTAGTGACCTTCTTTGTCTCTCTTTACTGGGCTTGTCTTGAAGTTCACTTTGTCTGTGATTAGGATAGCTCCTCCTGCTTTTTTCTGGGTTCCTGTTGCATGGAGCACTGTCTTTTTCAGTTATTGGTTCTGTTTTACCCCTCTGTTCAACTACTTGTCTTGCTTGGTGGATTCTCTTTATTAATGTCCTTGTATTATAGTCTCCTTTTTCCCATTCTGGGACATACTTCAAAATATTCCATAGAAATGGTTTGGTGGTCATGAATTTCTTCATTTGTTCTTTGTTCTGGAAGTATCTTATTTCATTACTGAATTTGAAAGATAATTTAGTCATGTACATCAATCTGGGTTGGAGATTGTTTTCTTTTAGTGCTTGAAATACTTTGCTCCAGGGTCTCCTTGACTTAAGAGTTTGTGTTGAGAAATCTGCTGTGATTCTAATGTGTTCTACTTTATAGGTGATTTATTTCTTTTCTCTAACAGTTTTCAGTATCCTATTCTTGTGTTGAATTTCTGGAATCTTGATTATTATATGTCTTGGTGTAGATTTATTGTGGTCATGGCTAGCTGGGGTTCTATATGCCTCACTTACAAATTCTTTTCTCATGCTTGGGAAGTTTTCTATCATTACTTCTGTGAATAAGTTTTTATGTCCTTTACACTGTCTCCTGATTTTTCACTCACTATAACCACTCTTATATTGTTCTTTGCATCATCTTACAGCTGTTGTATAGATTTTTCATAGTCTCTAGCTATTTTTGGGAAGTCTTTCTTTTCATGGTCATAACCAGCAGTAGTGTTATCTAGGTCTGAAATTCTATCTTTGCTTTCATTCAATCTACAGGATATAATTTCAAGAGAATTTTGATCTGTTGAATATCTGTTTGAATCTGTTTCATGGGTTCCATTTCTTTCCTTATTTGAGTGTTCAACTTTTCCATCATGTTCCTAAGCTCCTCTTTTCTTTTTTTTTTAATCTGTGTCCACTCTGAATTCACTAAGCAGATCTTTCATTATGATCATCATCTCTTTTTTAATTTGAGCCATTATTTCTAATCTGATGGTCTCTATAGCCCCATTCATCTATTTTTTAATTTCTGTGCTGTCATTTCTCAGAGTTCAGTTTGGTGGCTACAGATTTCCTCTATTTCATTGTCTTCTGAATTTTTTTCTGGAGCGGCTGGGGGTCTGGAGTAGTATTTTACTTCTGTGTCTTGTCATTGGCTCTCTCTCTTTGTTTATATATGTTTCCTTTTATTTTGTTTTCTGTGTTGATTTTTATAGTTTGTTTATGGTAGGTAAATTTAAGATAAGTATCAAGGCTTTCCTAAAAAATGTCTGTTCCTCACAGATGTTTTCTAGGTTAAGGTGGTTCTTGGCTTTTGTGTCTGTCTCAAGATTCTATCTTCCAGATTTAATAGGGATGAGAAGTTTTTGTCTATTTGGCCCAAAACTTCGATTTTTTGATGCTGTACTATGTTAATGATTATGACTCCAGATAATCATAGTATTGTCCTTCAAGAAAGTACAATTGATTGAAACAAGTATGACACCTGGTTATAGTAGTACATTAGCAATAACAATAGCATCAAGCACATTTGTGAAATTAACAGACTGTTGTAACTATTAATTTTGTACTTTTACCTAAAGGATCGAGGCCTCCAGTTATATAACAAAATCCAACATAAACTGGGATGTGTATGAAGTGAGTTTCCCATTAGTAGAGTGGTTTTTGCCCTTTGTGTGAGAGGACATTAAAGGGGAAAGGATATGTAGAGAGGTAAATGAAGAGAAAGACAGTAGATGCAAGGCTGGATGGTAAAAGAAGATCACTTAGGGTTTGGGAAATTGGAGTAGACAGGATAGGAAGAGTGAATGGTGAAAACACCAGAGCAAACTTTATAAGATCCAGACAATACTCATTCCCATGAACAAAGAAAGAGAGAGGAGAAGAAAGAGAAAGAAAAAAATCAGAAGGGCCATTGAGGAAGGAGAGAGAGAGAAAAGGGAAAGAAGAGAAAAAGAGATATGAACCAAACAGAGGATAATAAAGTGAAAAGCTAGACAACAACAATAAAAAAGAACAGAAAGAAAATGGAAAACTAAGGAAAAAGGTAACCAGATGAAACAGAAAAAAAAAATCTATATATATATATAGCAAAATTCCTCTGATGACCACAGCTCTGTGTTAGTGTCCAAGCCAGAGCCCAAGTCTGTGCTGAGTCATCCCACCAAGTCTGCAGTGGTAAGTGTTGGGTACTGTGCTGGTCTTGGACTCCAGGTGTTGAGTCTGGGGCAGTTTTCATCCAGTAGCTCTCTTGAGTCCCTTGGCAGCCTGACCCATGTCTCTTTATCCTTTATGTCTCCGCAACTTTTTCTCCACTGCGTGGGTACAGTTAACGCTTCTTGGTTCTTTCACAGCCTCTTCAGATCCACACCACCGGCTCTCCCTTCTCCTCTCTCCCGGCCTCCAGAAGCAGGGCAGAGCTGGTGCAGGGTGGTGCAGAGTGGTGGATTCAAAGATACCAGGCCAAGGTGCTGCGGGGTGTGGGGTTTCTGCAAGGTTAGGGTGCAGTTGAGGAAAGTTTGCCTCTGGCAAATTGCAGATTTGTGTTCCTTTCCCTTTCCCAGTCAGCTGCTAAAAGCAGGACAGTGTAGAGTGGCATTGTTCTCTTTCACCAATGCCCACAGATGCTGCTTCGGATCATCACATTTCTATTGCCAGAGGTTCTAGTAGTCAATAGCTACGGTTTGGAGAAAAAAGAGAAAAAAAAAAAGAAAAAAAGAAAGGAAGAAGTCCTTGTAGCAGTTTCAGGGGAGGGAGAGGATTCTGCAGCTTCCTGGTTTCATGCCTTCTGTGTGCTAGGGATATTTGCTGCCAGGTGCATTGTCCTTTGTTGGGGGAAGGAAAAGAAAAGAGAAAGTTAGGGGTCTTCTGATTCAAATCTTTCCTACATAGCTGGAGCTTGCCTTGGCAATACAGTTTCTCAGGTCTGTAGGATTTTCCTGTCAGTGTCAGCTCTGGTCTGTGTACCAGCCAGTGCAGGAAGCGGATCTGGACATGCCGGCAAGTTCCCTGTCAGCCGGGGCCACTTCTCTGCTGTGGGAAGTGGGGTTCCTGGATGTGGGCTTTCCTAATTTTAAAAGGTGCCAGTAAGTTGTCAAAACTACTGATTTATAAAGCAGATTCTAGTCACTTCAGCAGAAGCTGCAGTCCATATAAATGTATCTCCTTTTGAAAGTTGAAATACTACAAAAGTAATTACATTTTAAATGCGTAGGATTTACATACTTTATAGAGTGTGTTAATCAATGAGGCTTTGCACAGAGTGATTTGTAGGTTTTTGTTGATAGTGGGGACTGTATCAAATTAGTCTGTGTAATTTCCTACAAATCTGTGGAGGTCCTCTGAACCTGCAAAGTCTTAGAGCATGGCCAGGATGGTTTACGTGGCGTCTCCTGATCTTGGGGTTCTAAAATCATTTTGGGGAACTCATGAAGCACCATTAACCTAAACCAGCCTTGCACTCCTTCCCCTCATTTAGCTTTTTGCTTTAGCTACATTCTTTTCTCCCAAAATATTCACTCATATCATGATGAAAGCAGTTGATTCAAGGATAACTTAGTTGGAATTTAATTATTTTGCGATAAAAATATTGAGTTTTATTAGTAAAACCTATTTCTTGACATAATGGCTATAGTTAATATACAACCTTTATTGTCAATTCTGGTGGGAGGAGGGCAAGGAGGAAAAAAAAGTAGTTATCATCTAAGGTCATTGTAAACAAAGAAATCAATATTCGTAGGGCCACACAAATTATGGAGTCAAAATCCAACAAACTGAAACTGTCAAACTAGTTATTAAGTATCATGTCCATAACAAATATTCTTCTTTGAATTATTTTACCTATATTGATAGCCGAAGATGACCGGGAACATCTGTATTTGGCAAAGGTGGATTTATTCTATTTGTACTGGGACAGAATTCACACCATGGTGCACAGCACTGCAGGTCAGTGACCACTTACGCAAGATGACTCGCTGTGGGAGTTGAGCTTGTGTTTGGTGATGTGCAGGCAGTAGCTGACACTTTGGTCTTGAACAAACGTCACAAAAAAGTAGTGGGAAATTCTGATGTAGAAAGAGGGAGAACTAAATCCAGGCTAAAATGCTGAAGTATTGAATGAGAAAATGGACGCAAAGGGATTAGTTAGTGCAGTATTTATGATACAGTTTTTGTATTATAACTTTTCACTTACTTTATCAGTCCAAGAGTGTTTGAAAAGTACTTGGTATCTACAGTTTATAACCTATTTTTAATGTTCTTAGCACCTGTCAGTAAATGAATAAAATTTACTGACTCTTAATAATTTGTTATGTTGAACTCGATTCTTTCGTGAAATGCATCTCAAATTGAATAGTGGTATGCGAATGAACAAAATGATTTAGACTGTCACTATATTCTCTCCTTACAATATTCCACGTAATATGGAATATATCAAAAGCATATGTCATTCTAGATGTGAAAGATAAATTTAGATCCTAACGTATGTCTCAGAGGAGGTTTAAGGAAGTAGCATATATTGTCCTTTCATGGTGGAAGTATGATTTTTGAGTTAGCAACTCCTGGAATTTTTGATCTACCACTTACTAAGACTGAGATCTGAAATAAATCATCTCACTCGAGAAGTCTCATTTCCTGGATGGTAAGGCATCCGTACAACTTACCTTCTTGATATTTTTAAGTAATATTTAAAATATATCTTCTGTCCCACATGTAGCACTGATACCATGAGGGGGAGTTTTTTAGTAGTACTTTAAAATCATCTATTTCACAAAGGCAGAGTGAAATGTGAAAAAGATGGAGGATAAGTTTGAGATTTGCTAGGCCTCGGTGTATAGAGATTACTATTTTGCATGCACAAAAACCATGTCTTGAAGCAAAGGAGGAATGTGTTCTCAGAGTTGCACCTGAAACCACTTTAATAAACAATGATTGAACATTTCAGTTTCAAGGTGGTTCACATTTCATTAGAACAGGAACCAAAAGTAGAATCCCAGAAAGAAAAGTGATAGGATAGTGTCAACCTGAAGGCTTCTAAACTAAGCAAATCATGCAGATACAATAGCCTAGGAGAAGTAGTTCAGTACTGTATTTTTAAGTATAATACTGATGAACAACTTTTCTATTGTAGTGGCCTGGAGAAAGAAGAAAAAACAACATATGAATCCGTAAAGTTAGTCATCACTTGGATTTGAGATAAAATCTGGGATATACAATTGGAAACACATAAACTATTTATTCTTTCCTCTATTCTTTATTGTTAATATTTGTATTAGTTATTTTCCCATCAGCACTGGAACAAAATACCTGACACCCCCAATTTATAGGCAAAAGGTTTATCTGGGCTCAAGATTTTAGTGCATGGTTGGATGACTGTAGAGCAGAAGCATGGAGAAGAATGCTGTGCATGTCAGGGCAGAGAGGAAGCAGGCGGGACAAGGATGAGCCTGGACTCCTGTGCCCCCAGTGATCAGCTCCATCAAGGCCCCACCACCTACCAACTCATTCAGCCCCTGAACTCACCCCTGAATGAATCCATTTGTGATAGTGCTCCATGATCAGTCACTTTCCAAACATGAGACTTTGAGAAGACAGTTTAGATCTATATGGTAGCACTAGTCATTCCTTTATACATATATGTACCAAACAAATATTTTTGAACACTTATTAACAGGAACTAAATGAGGAGCACTGATAAAACAACAATAATGAAACTTTCATGCAGCTCACACTTCTTAGCTTCAAAATTTATTGTTACCCTGGAGAAAATCACTCTCTGCCACAGTAGATGATCTACTCATGAGAGAGAAGAATGGAACACACAAAAAATTAAAAACGAATTCCATTTTATCATTCTTTTTTTTGGTTAAATAATTTAAAATGTCTGTATGTAGTTTCAAATTTAACAGCCTATAATTAATTTAGCTACATTTTTTGTTTCTCACCATACACATATCGTATAGAATTGCAGATAAAAACCAGCTACAGTGGTTGCATCTACATAAATTTAAAACTGTCATTTTAGACATTAACATGAGTATATGTATTTGAAAATTCTTTAAGTGAATACAATTTCACAGACTGCTGTTTTAGATAAGCCTTCTTCTTTTTTATGTTTCTCACTAAAGCAATCAACTAGTCTCCATGCCATCTGTTGGGTTTATAACCTTGCAGTTATCTAGCATCACTGAATGCATCATGGTGATGTCAGATTTTGTATAAAATGTGACATTAGCTTCCTTGAGTCTTCCGAATAAATCAGACTTTGCTACCCTTCAATTATGCGCTGTCATTTTCTTACCAGACTCGAGTGCATAGAGGAGGCCAGATCAGGCCTTGCTGGATTGCCCTTAGCTCACCCTTCACACTCAATGTTTGCTCTTGCTAAGTCCAGTTAGCATGTCAGACTTCATCTGGGTTTCATGTCTTGCAGAAAGATTTTCCCACTTCCATTGCAAGAAATGCTAAGTGAAGGACTTTGTAATTCTTAGATAGTTTCCTTCTGTCTAGTACCATCTAGTTGGATGCATTTCTGTTCACATATGCATTTTGCCTTGGCCTCTGAGGGATTTGGGGGTGATCTGTTATTCAGGGGCCTAGATCATTTCCTGGAATACTGTTTCTACACAATATAATATTTGCTGAATCTTTGAATAAATGAATGAAAACAAAGAAATGTCAATGTGCAATTCTACTAGAGCTGTACAGGCCCCAAATTCTTTATCCAAAACCTTTGAGACAAACATGTTTCCGGCTGCAGAACTGCTCAGACAGGTATAATGTTCAGAAAGAGAATTACAAATAGAGTAAATGCTGTAAAAATCCAGTAGAATCTAGAACAACAGTGGTAAAATATGTTAATGTTTTTATAGCAAATTTATGACAATTTCTACTACATGAGATAAATATGTATTAGCAAATAGTGTAATTCAAAATTAATGACAATAAATAGCCTCATTCTGTTGAGGTCAGATGTTATTGCCAGATTAGTTTAAATTAGGTTAATAACTTAACGGTCAAATAAGTTATGAAATTAGTAAATAGATAACTAAAAGCCTGAAAAAAAATTTTGTTTCTTGACCTCTATTCACTTTAGAGTTGCACAGTAGATATTATGGATCTTTGTATTTATGTGTTTTGCCACAACCTGACAATTACTAGTTTTTATGTATTTTAAATATCTTCATTTCTAGGTGTAAAATGTATCTTGCAGTTTTTGATTTAGTGTACATACTAAGAAAGAAATATATTTTTCTAGATGAATTATAGGCCACCTGAATTTATTCTTTTTTTATTTATCCAGTAATGAAAGTATTTTTGTTACCTGTATTTGGTAAAGATATTAATCACATTATGCATTAAGCAAAAATATTTTAAAATATGCTGTCCTCTTTTTATTGTTATTTTATCTAATACTAAACAAACACTCATCTTAAAATGATCATTTTAAAATATTCTATAAAAGTGTTTTGCCTTGCAATAAATTTATATAAATAGATTATATTTCTATTATTCTGAGGTCAATATTTTGAAACCAGACTCTGCAGGTGTTTCTAATAGATATTATTTTTTTCCAAGATATTTTACTTTTTAAAATTCTTCATTCCAATCACTTATCCACTCACCGTATTAAAGGAAAATTAGTTATTTGGACAAAAAAACACTCCTGACTGATTCTGGTTGGTTGGAACAACACTTTTTTGTGGTATTGTGGCCCGTTTTTCTAGCTCCATGCTTGTTAAAGTTGAGCTTATTTATTAGGACCTAGGTAGCTCTTTTATTGGAAGGACAGATTTTGTGTGCTTTTAATTTTTCCAGGTTATTTCAGTGTTACTATGACACGGCCTTGACAACATTTTGCTATAGAGATGTGAGAACTTCTCTTAATATAAAAGAGTTTACAGTTCACATTAAACATTGTCTACTAGAGACTGAGGAAAAAGCCAAGCTGATTCTGCTTTTGTGCAACAGGCAGTTGCAGATCACTAGTCTTAAGCTGGGCTGTGTACATATTGCAATTTGCTGAAGGAGTTGAAAAGCTGCCAGCTAATGGTGAATTGCAGTAATCAAGTTGTTGAGAAAAAAAAAAATCAATGTACCAAACTGACTTTCAATCATATTATAACACCAACACAAGTAAAGACAAGCAATGATGCTTCTCTCTCAGCATCAACGTGGACAGAGAGGAGGGGGAAGAATAAGAAACATTATTTCATAGTATCAAAGGAAAAACTAAAGGTCATGAGGAATCTAGAATCTTAAAATGATAAAACTTTAAACTGATCAAAAGCCACTTCTGTCGAATGTAAATAAAATAATTCTTAATTATGAAGTCATGTATGTGTATTCATAGAACATTTTTATTATTTGTGAGTTAAAATATAAGACATTTGATTTTAACAAACTTACAAAGCTACCTACAACTCAGCAAAAGTAGCAAGTATATTACTGTAATGCTAATGAATTTCCGTAAATGGCTTAGTCCCAGAAACCCTTTCAAACAGTGCCAAAAAACTTATTTGTAAAATGCGGGGCAAATAGGGAAAAAAACAGCTCTGCAGAGCAAGTGGGCCGAACAAAGAAAAAAGAGGGTAAAAAGCAAAAATAAAAGTTCATGCTGTGTCTGAGAAATACAGCGCAAGTTACTGTGCACCTTGGCCCATGATAGTGGCTTTATCTGATGCCAGTTTTCTTTTACGCTGTCCCTGCCTTTGTGTGAACTTGTGAGAAGTTCTACATTCTGGGTCCTCATGTCACCCTGCGATCTTGCACTTAGAGGCCGTGCTCATTTCCCCAGCCAGCTTTAGCCATGCCCTCTCCTGCCCCATTTCCCCTGAGAGGCATAAATTCCATAAACCGTTGTAGGGTGCTGAAGGATCGGAGGTCTCTGTCTTCTGCAGCTTCTCTAAGCTTGGAGGAGCTGTAGAGCCTGCCTACTAGGGGCTGTGTGCTCTCTGACTACCTTGGGGTGCTGTGGCTTGTGGCTCGGTTCAGGAAAGAAAAACCCGTCAGAAAATAATGAGAAGATAGTGCCCATAGAGCTGCTGGTTTGATGAGAAAAAGAAACTTTTCTATTAGCCCAGATGTGAGGAGTAGGTCAGAGTTCCACACATCCTGCAGAGAAGAATGTATGTTAGAGAAGTATGTCATATAAATTATCAAGAGTCTAAGAGCCATGGCCTTGCCAGGATCTTGTTTGTATCTGTAGCATCACTGGAGCTTTGGTTTTGGAAGAGAAACATCAAGTTTTCAGAGGTTTAGAGGAGTATTTTTTTTTTTTTCCTTTTGGGCGATCTTGTCGTTTAGACAGTTCAGATAGGGCTGGCTTTAACCTAGAAGGATGAGTCCAATTATCCCTTTCTGCTGCCTCTTTTGCAGTGGGTGTTGCAAGGATCACTGAGAAGGGCCCTTTCCATTTTGACTTTACCTGGTCTGCTGATGTTCCCTCTCTCCAAGTTTTTACTAGCACTTGGTCTCCAGTGTGGGCACTAGGTAGGTCCCCTGGGCCAGGAGTTGACAAGAGTCGATTCCCATATATTTGGGTAGCTTGTTGCACTTGGCCTAGATAAATGAGATATTTTAAGTCTCGTAGTCCCTGAATCTACTACCATATTAGAAAATAGAAATGACTTTCAGCACATTTCAAATGGGCTCAACCTTAGCCCATTTTGGTGCATGTTATGAACTCTCCTCATGAGTACTATTTATAGTAATCAGAGCCAGCACTCAGACAACTCTTGGGAAAGTTTTGCCAGAGCTTGCTTTAGGGTCTGGTTGGCTCTCCCGGCCTTTGGAAGATTGGGGGCGCCGAGTGGAAGAAGGTGGTACTTTATTACTGGAGCTTTTGCCACTCACTGAGTTACTTATTGGAGTCTTTCTGTCATTCAGTTGCATACTTTGCAGGAGGAAAGAAAGAGGGATTAAAGGAGGGAGAATTAAAATGGAAAAAGGTGGAGGAAGAAAAGGAAAGAAGAATTATAGGCAAAATGGTGAGGACTATTTCCTTGTGGGCAGCTAGGGCCTAAATCAATCTCTGGCTGCTCTTGAAATGTAGGCATACATTTCCAAGCATTATATTAAAATTTCATGATCAATAACGCTGAAAGCTGCAGAACATACAAGCAAAATAAGTGCTGACAATTCACCAGCGTATGAATTTAATAAAATGTCATCCTCCAGGCTCAGGAGCAGCTCCAGGAGGAGATGACCGTCCTGATTACAATCTGTCAGACGAAGCATCATCTGTCAGGTAGTAATAAACTTGAGATGTTACCTTTTGTTCCAGGTTGTGTTTGCTCCCAAAAATACAGCCAACAATTCATATTCTAATAGAATTCTATTGTTTTCAAGCCCAAGTCAACAAATCAAAGAATTTGTTTTTAATGGGGGAGGTAATCTAATATTATCTTTTATGTAGAGATAACATCAAAACGAGAGAGGTACTGTTTTTCTGGCTAAGCAGCTAAGCAGGTTTTAATTCCCAAGGTTCTGTGAGGTATTTACATCCCTGCTTATTGGTTGTTCAATTTAGTTTGCCATTATTGAGTATTACTTAAGGACATCTTTGAGAATGCTACCTTCCGTACTTACTGAAAAAGTTAGTATGATTTACCTTAAGATATTTTACATGTAACCAGGCATCAAGAGCCAAATATTTACTGAAATGATCAGTTTGAGCTTACAGGAAACTCCTACCCATTTGAAAGATCATTCCTATGATGTGAAAAGCGTGTTGATCAAGGAGATAGCATATTTGAGTGACTGGCCAGAAATATGATTTAACCTGCCCCTTTTCTATTGAATCAATGCCTTGAGAAAGATGGGAAAGTGCACTTGGACTAAAACAATAATTTGTAGTCAGAGGATATAATGTAGCAGATATTTAGGATGCACAAGTCTAGAGGTCTATAGAAAGATAGGTGATACCTACAATGTGATTCATGCTACATGAATGCTTTTTATCTGGTCTTATTACAAAAAATAAAATACAAATGAAATCATAGGTATCCTTTATTTCACTAATATAAATGCTTTACTGTCTACAAGTCCCCATAAATCATATTTTATTTGTTAAATATAGAAAATAAAATGTTTTTAAAAACTTATTTCACAGAAATACTTCATTGCTATGGACTTTTTATTTATAGCTCAGTAATGCTGCAATTATATAATTTTTGTTTAAAAAGGGTAATGAAATATTTCTCAGAGTTACTCTTGATTGGTCAACCTACTGATTCACCACTTCATCCTAAGTATCTTTCCATTCGAAGCCCTATTCAGGGGCTGATTCAGTTATTCATTCATTTAATTACTTTAATCAATTATCATTTTAACAACTTACCATGTATGAGTTCTATAGTACCTAAATGTAGTCTACTACAGTTAAGATACTCTTTACCAAATAAGTTTGTTAATTTTCAGGACTGACAACTGTTCAAGACTACCCACAACAGCTGCAAATGAGTGGATTAAGATTACAAAGAAAAAGAAAGGACAATCATGGATTTCATCTGGAACCAAAAGAGACCCAGAATAGCAAAAACAATCCTAAGCAACAGGGGAAAGGCAGGGGGCATCACAGTCCCTGACCTAAAACTATACTGTAAAGCTACAGTGATAAAAACTGTATGGTACTGGCAAAAAGACAGACCTGAGGATCAATGGAATAGATTGGAAGATGCAGAAACAACTCCAAATGCGCTCAAATACCTCATCTTTGACAAAGGAGCCAAACACGCTCACTGGAAGAAAGAGCCTCTTTAACAAGTGGTGCTGGACAAACTGGCTTGCCACATGCCGAAAACTAAAACTAGATACATGCCTCTCACCATGCACTAAACTGAGATCGAAGTGGGTCAAAGATCTAAACATTAAAACAGAAACACTAAATTTACTGGAGAATAGAATAGGAAGAACCCTTGAAGACATAGGGGTTGGGAAAAAATTTATGGACAGAACCCAGACTGCACGGGAAACAATATAAAGAATCAGTGCTTGGGACCACATGCTATTAAAAAAGCTTTTGCACAGCAAAAGAAATCACCAATAGAGCAGGATGAAAAACCAAGGAATGGGAAAAAATTTTTACTAGCTATCCATCAGACAAAGGTCTAACATCTACAATATATAAAGAACTCAAAAAATTAAACCTCCCAAATTTAAAGACCCAATCCAAAAATGGGCAACTAAAATGCATAAACATTTCTCAGATGAAGAAATAAAAATGGCAAATAAATATATGAAAAAGTGTTCAACATCACTAGTCATTCACGAGATGCAAATCAAAACAACAGTAAGATACCATCTCACTCCAGAAAGAATCACATCTGTGAAAAAACCAACCAACAACAAATGCTGGAGGGGCTGTGGGGAGAAAGGAACCCTCCTCCACTGTTGGTGGGAATGCAAACTGGTTCAGCCACTGTGGAAATCAATATGGAGATTCTTCAAACAACTAGAA
Organism: Hystrix cristata; assembly: GCA_004026905.1. NCBI lineage: Eukaryota > Metazoa > Chordata > Mammalia > Rodentia > Hystricidae > Hystrix > Hystrix cristata. The sequence continues at coordinate 12,887 of PVJO010016774.1, forward strand.
CTAGAGGTTCCATTTGATTCAGCTATTCCCCTACTGGAGATCTTTCCAGAAGAGTTAAAATCATCATACCACAGAGATATACACATAACCATGTTTATAGCAGTGCAGTTTGTAATAGCTAGGTCTTGGAAACAACCCAAATGCCCAAGGACCAATGAATGGCTAAAGAAGGTGTGGTTTTTCTACACAATGGAGTACTACACTGCCATAAAGAAGGATAAACTGGAGTCATTTGTATGTAAATGGATGTTCCTTGAGAATATGCTACTAAATGAAATAAATCAGTCACTCATGAGCACACATCAAATTGATTCTCTGATATGAGAAACCATAACTGTAAATAAGGACAAAGTAGTGTAATGGCTATTATATAAAAGGAAAATAATGTACAAAGGAGAGGAGTACCAGAAAGAGGGAAGGGGGAAAAGCAGGAAGGGAAAGAACGGAAAGAAAGGGGAAAAGGAAATCTTGGAGAATTGCACATAAACCTGCTGTAAATAGGGATGGAGGGAACAGAAGTGAGGAGAGGGTAGAGGGGGGAGAACCAAGAGACACCATGTACAGGTACAAAACAAACATGTTAAATGTGATCAGTATATGGACAATGTACCAATACATGGTCTTGGTTAAAAAATAATAATAATTTAAAAAAAAAGATTACAAAGAAAAGTTTCAACCTAGAAACAGTAGTTTTAAGAAAAAAGTTTTAAGTAATATGTAATGTGATTTTTTTCTTGATTAAAATATGGAGTTTTCTTAGAATTATTTGTGTTTAGTCAGCAGTGTATATTTTCCAATGTTTACTCAGTCTCTATGATGAAAACAAGTGCTGTAATTTCTTATAAACAATTTTTAAAAAGTGATACTTTAATGGGTTCTGAGTATATGAAACACTGGAAATGTTACATCGAAAATTTACTAAAGTTATACAAATGAAAGGGGATAGACATATGCCACAACTAACAGAGAATTAAAGCAGAAAAAAACCATTGGAAATATATATTCAAATTGCAACTTGCCTCATTGGTTTATAAAAACATATTTTATCACATTGAAGGAAATAGATATAACATTTTGCCTTTTTCCTTCTGGAGTACAACAAAGCCATACTCAGTGATATATGATACATTATAAAATAAACTTCACTGTTGTGAGAATGTTGCTTGAATTTATACTGATTTAAGAAGGTCTTAATATGGATGAAAGTCGATTGTACTCATATTCTGCTAGGATAATCAGAACATTGGCACTTTTGGTGCCTACCTGGTTTTACTACAAATGTAATGTAACCTTTAAGTTACAATTTTTTGTTATATTACAAATAGCAAACCCCATAGTAGAGGGATTGAAACACTAGCTATAAAACCTCTTCTTGTTGTGTTACTTTTCGTATAATTTATTGCAGGTGAAAAGAAAAGCAAGTTAATAAGGGTTAACTCATCATTTATCATCCCTCACTCTTCACAAAACTTCAAGTTTACTGCATCTTTCATCAGGGGTGGCTGTTGCTAATGATTAATAGGATGAAATAACAATAAAACTCTTCCCTAATTCCTATTGTAAATGCCTCTCTGAAAGTTGATGGCCACAAAATTGTAGATGTGGAATGTAAATTTAACATTTTCCCAATTTTAAAGGACTTGCCTAAGATTTGAGAGTAGCTTAAATCCCTGAAAAATATAAACATGAATATTTTTGCAATTATTTTACTTAAAAGAGAAGTGTCCTTACATTTCACTGTGCGAATTTATTTAATGATTAGAAAATAGAAAAATAAAATAGAACGGAGAAGTGATTTCTATTTCTAAAACATTTGTTTTTCTATCTCATTCTTTCCTTTCAAATCACTATAAATTGATGTGAACTTAGTAATACTAGACATTTTCTCATCTTTTCCCATGTGTGGCAGTGTTTATATACATTTATAGCCATCTTTAGTTTTTATACAGATCTTAGCTTCACACGGCAAAGTTACGTTGATAATGGAATCTTCAGATATGTGTCATGAAATTCAGGCAGCTTTGTTGAACTAGGTAACTTTTCAGTTATGACTGTTTACCAGATGCACGTAAGACACTCTTCTGGATTTATATGAAAGTATTCTTCCCTGATTACCACGTATGCACTAAATCAATAACCCTCCTGAATCAAATGTATTACTTTGTATGAAAATCTATTATTTGTGAACCAGAAGATGAATTTTAAAGTTTGTCTTAGCATACTGCCAATTTATAACAAGACTTAGGCATAGGCAGAAGTGTGGGCTTCTTTTATAAGACTTGGGAGCATATTTTTACGTTGTCACATCAAATTAGCATGTCTCAAAGGAGATACAGATTATATTGCCAAAATTAAGGAAAATCTTTTTCTCTTGACAAAATAAGTGTATGTGTGTTCATGTGCACTATCCTATCAAAACATCTAAAGACAAAGCAAAATGCTAGTGAGAAAAGTAGATAGTAAAACCATGAACCTTTAGAAAGGATATATCTTTTTGGATTTGGTCTCTAAACTTGGGGATTCTGATTTATTTGAGTTCTTTATATATTCTAGATGTTAGACTTTTGTCTGAGGAGTGGTTGGTTAAAAATTTTTCCCACTCTGTGGGTTTTCATGCCACTCTTTTGGTAATTTGTTTTGCTGTGCAAAAACTTTTTAATAGGATGTGATCCCAAGAGCTGATCATTTGTGCTGTTTCCCATGCAGTCTGAGTTTTGTTCATAAATTTTTTTTTCCTATCCCTCAGTCTTCAAGAGTTCTTCCTATTCTATCTTCCAGTAGATTTAGTGTTTCTGTTTTAATGGGCATCTGAAATAAATAGACACCTTTCAGATGAAGAAATACAAATGGCAAACAAATACATGAAAAAGTGTTCAACATTACTTGTCATTCGAGAGATGCAAATTGAAACAATGCTAAGATTTCATCTCACTGCAGAAAGAGCAACCATCATAAAAAAATCAACCAATAACAAATGCTGGCGGGGCTGTGGGGAAAAAGGAACACTCCTCCACTGTTGGTGGGAATGTAGACTGGTCCAATCATTGTGGAAATCAGTGTGGAGATTCCTCAAAAAACTACAACTAGAGGTTCCATTTGACCCAGCTATTCCTTTGCTTGGTATCTTCCCAGAAGAATTAAAAACATCGTACCACAGTGATATATGTACAACCATGTTTATAGCAACACAGTTTGTAATAGCTAAGTCTTGGAGACAAACCAAATGCCCAACAATTAATGAATGGCTAAAGAAGATGTGGTTTTTTTTTCTATACCATGGAGTATTACTCTGCCACAAAAAAGGATAAACTTGAGATATTTATAGATAAATGAGTGTACCTTGAGAACATACTCTTAAGTGAAATAAATCAGGCACACACATGAATACATATCAAATTGTTTCTCTGGTATGAGAAACCATAAGTGTAAATAAGGACAAAAAAGTATAATAGATACTAAGTAAAAGAAAGATGATACTCTATAGGAAGGAGAATTAGAAAGGCAGGAGGGGGAAAAGAAGGAAATGAAAAAGAAAAGAAAAGGGGAAAAATGTAAATAAAGCTACTATAAATAGGGAAGGGAGGGGTGGGGAAGAAGGGGGGGAACCAAGATGTATCATGTACAGGGACAAATTAACTTCAATGAATGTTATCACTTTGTATACAATGTACCAATACATATTCTTGGAAATTAAAAAAAAAAAGAAAAAAAGGCTACATCTTTTATTATTGAGAAAAATTTTCAAAGGAAATCACAAAATGGTTAAGAATCAGTAATATATAAAAGAATAAAGTAGAAATGAGTTAATGTCTTTAGATAAAAAACTCAAAAATGAAAGGATAGTCATTTTAACTACACTTATATTTTCATCTGTGAATTTTTCTTCATAGTTGAATTTAATTGCTAATTGTGCAGTTTTTACTCAAATACATGCCTTCTTGTCCTTATCTCTTTTATCAACAAATGTTTCTGATTTGACTTTAAACTCTCAGTTCACAGAATTAGTTTAATATTTATTATCTTTGCAAGGAGAATATTTATTATCTCTTGTTATTCGCTAAGAGAACTCTGTCCTGTTTTCTAAGTCACACTTTTTTCAAAGGTTTTGGTGATAGGGATATATTCCAGGGCCTGAAGCACTAAGTGGGTGCTCTACCGTTGTGTTATATCTCTAGCATATCAAAGAATCTCTTCATCTGTTGTTTCTGTGTTTTCCTTTTTTGATTTTGTATTTTTATTGCTTTATTATTTTACATCATTGCCAGGCCATTTTATCTAAGCTGTCTCTGACAGACACAGCTCCATCTGGATATCATTTCTCCTTAAAAGAGGGTGTACATCTTTTCTTTGGTTCCTTTCTTTCCTGATGCTCCTCTCTATATATCTTACCTTTGTAATTTTAATTTAAAGTCTTGTCAAGGGTACCTTGTTTAAGATCTGCTTTGTAGCCCTGGCTTTCGTGGCAAGAGTACTTGCTCAGGCCCGGTAGATGCTACTGGATGTAACCCAGTGGTATGTAATATAAATTCAAACCATATCCACACACGACAACTAATTGGATGAAACTTTTAAGCTGTGAATTTAGTTTTCATGAATCAAATTGGATGGTTTATATCTTTAAACATTTTATGATCTTATTTAAAGAAAACTTTGAGCTATTTTTTTTCTGTACCCTGTAAAATATTGAAAACTAACATATTATGTTGAGGTTGCTTGAAACTGTACATAAAACTAAAATTTTCTGAATTGTGTGTTTATATTTGAAATCTGTGTTTTAACATTGTTAAGTAAATTCTCTGCTTTTGTATTTATATTTTACCAAAATTTTTCTTAAAAGGCAATTAACCCGTTGAAGAAAGGAGAAAAACAATCTGCTTTGTAGTGCTTGTGAAATGTTGGGATATGAAGTCATCATCTAAATGTTTTATTGTCTTATTTCTTCAATAATTTTGTAGAATTATTCTGGAGTTCATTATTCATCGAGTGTGCAGTATTCCTACAGAAATTTCCTCTTAATCCTGTAGATTTTTTTTTTTTCTGAGTCCATGCTGAATAGTGGGAGCTTTGTTTTTACAGAGGGTGAAGGAAATGACATTAGTGACAACACTAATGAGGTATAGTCAAGTACAGTAATTTCTGTTTCCTACATGTGGTGAGAACTTGACATGGGAATGCTTCGTTTTCTCCTACGTCCTTGATCATGACCTTGGAGATATTTATCTTATTTTGGTTTCATTTGTATTCATCTTCAAGAATATCTATAAATATTATTAGAACATTTATCTTTTGTGGCCCTTTCTAGCTTTACTTCAGCCAGAGATAATTTGAATAGGTCACTTTTTTTTTAGTTTGAATGATGGTAGTATATAATAATATTTGATATATTTTATATATACTATATATATTTTTTTTTCAGTAGTCTCTGTGTTCTATTTTTTTCACAACATAGACAATTTCAAAACATACAGCCCCCCGCTACTTTATCTGGCACCACAAAGTGACTGGTGATAATTGCAAGAGTGTTAAATAAGAGCCAGTGACAATGAAAGTATGGTAATGTTGTATGACAAGTATGCAGCTTTTAACTCCAGCTTCATTACCTGTGTTCCTTGTGTCATATAGCTTTATTGAATTTGTCTCTTCAGTCACCACTTTATGTGATTGAATGCCAGTCACTACCTCAAGGAAGAGTCTCTTTCTAAGTAACCACTGACTTCTTATGAGTCTAACCTGGGACATACGTTTTCTGATCTGGAATGTAAGGAGTTTAGAAGTCATCACTCTATCCTAACCAGGGCAATGCCAAACAAACCGAAAATCCGCAACTTGTATCAAATCTGTCAGAGAAGATCATAGGGCAAATTACTGCCTGCCAAAATGGAGAATCCTCCACAGGAACCAATATGAAGATTAAAAAAAAAAATTCACTCTAATTAACAACATTCCTGGAAGCTCAGTATGGACAACTCTGAAGGATCCTGTCACATTATGAGATTTACCTGCAAGAATCTTAGCAGAATTTGCACTATGAGAAAGTGGCTATTTGAAAGACATCTAGATCCTTCTGTTTTTCTTAACAGGCCTGCTCTCATGGCGAACTATTTTACCAAAGCCTAACTGACATGGAGGAAGGGAAATACCCACTGTAGTCCCCTCGGATCTGCCTGTCTCACCTGAGGGTGCTGAGGGAGGGAGGAATAAGATGCATTTGTGAATTCACAGTCTCAGGTGCAGACAGCCTGGACCACTGAAAGAGCGAGACTTAATCATAGCAGGGTAGATGCTGCCCCTTTCCCACATTCTGCCACCATGTCTTGAAAGGTGTTTTAGTTACTTTTCTCTCATTGTTGGGACAGAATACTCAACACCCAAAGTTAGGAGAAGAAAGGTTTATTAGCTCACAGTCTGCAGAGGTTTCAGTCTATAGTCCGCTGGGTCTGAGGCAGGGCGGCATGGCAGAGGCAGGGCAGACCCGGCAGCCGACCAACCGGCTGACCAGCAGCAAAGTTAAGTGAGGAAAATGCAAGGAATGTATGCCAATAAGCAATGCAAACAAGCAGCTAGTTAGCTTCTTCTTGTATCTTTTATCTAGGCTACCTGCCCCCAGGGCGGCCCGCACTCCCACCCCCAATCTCAGTCTCACATCCTTGATCCCAGCAGAACGATGCCAAACTGATCAATGGATCAATTTAGTAATCACACACTCTAGATCCAGCTATCTCTTACCACATGAGGCTTTGGGGGGACATCTAGACACAAACCATGACAAAAGGTCTACTCATCAGTGTTTCTTTTCCCCCATACAGCATACCTATTTTTCAATAGTCAAATATTAAAAGGCATAAAATACAGTTTGAGGACACAGAATTGTTTGAAGACACAGATCAGAATTTGAAAAATATGTAGCAAGTATACAGGAATTATCAAACCAGGAATTCAAAATAACTATGAATAATATGCTAAGGGACATAATGGAAAAACTAGATAGCACACAAGAATAAAGATGGGCATTAATGGTTGCCATCCTTTTTCTAAGTGCCTCTATTTTTTATCTGTATCTGCTCTAGAGTCACTAATCACATCTTTCATTCTGGTTACCATCTCTGTAGTTATGTGAGAAATTATTTCTGTTTTGATTTTTTTTCTAGAGCCTCATTCATCTGCTTTGCAACATAAGCAGAGAGATGGAAATTCTAAATGTCAAAATCAGGTGTTAGAGGGCTGGGGATTTAGCTCAAAGGTTAGAGTGCTTGTCTCGCAAGCGCAAGACCCTGAGTTCGATCCCCAGCACCAAAAAAAAAGGAAACAAAAAACAAAGAACAAAATCAGGTGTTAGGAGTCAAAAAAACACTGCAATATAAATGAAGAATGCTGTTGATGTGTATTGGACTTTGGTCAGGAAAAATTAAGTATACTTTGAACATATCTCAGTAGAAACTTCCAAAACTGAAAACCAAAAAGGAAAATAAGAGCAAGAGAATATCCGAGAATCATGGGACATAGGTAGCAGGTGTAATGCATACAGAGTGGGATTATTAGAAGTAGAAGACTCTGAAAGGAGAAATACTTGAAGCAGTAATGACTGAGAGTTTCCTGAAATTAATATTAGAAATCAAATTATAAATCCAGGAAACTCAGATAATAGTATGTAGGATATTGCTAAACATTTATACTTAGACATACCAAATACCTAAAATTACCCAATTTCTCTTCAGAAAGCATGCAAGCAAGTAAAGAAAAACACTTAAAGTGTTGAGACAAAACAGCAAAACAATAACAATAAGTAAACTTCTAATTTAGAATTGTGTCCAGTGACAGGATCCTTCAAAAAAGAAGTAAAAGTATTTTCTAATACAAATAAAACTTGAGTGAGTTATTTCCAGAAGACCTGTCTAGAAAGAAGCCTTAAAAGATGTTCTGATATAAAGAAAACTATTTAAATCAGAAAACTGATTTACATAAAGAAAGAACATCAGATAAGGAAAAATGAATGTAAAATAAAAGTATGAGCTTTATGGTTATCACTGTCATTGCACAAAACACGCATGTTGATGACAATTCTAAAAGCAAAAACAGGCTTGGTATAAAGGATGGTATTAACACAATTTATAAAAAGTAAGAACTAATAAGATTCCACAAAATAATACATTTAACTCTATGCATCAATTTGACTAAGGTATGATGATATGGCATGAGCACCCTTCTTTGGTCCAGCTCTTCCACTATTCCATTTCTGCCTTGGAGCCAGGTAACCAGGGACTGTACTGTGAGGTACAGTAAACCTTCCCTCCTTTAAGTTGTGGATGTCAAGTATTGTGTGGCAGCAATGAGAATGTGACTAAGACATATATTGGTACCAGAGAAGTGGAGTCATTGCTCTGCTGATATCCGACCATGTGGTTTAGAAGCTGTTGAAACTGGTCCATGGGAAGAATTTGACATGTTTTGTAGATTCTGGCTGGAAGTCTCAGAAGGCTTTAAGATGAATTTGATGGGTGATTCTGGTCAGAGCTCAAAAGATCAGAATGCTCATAGAACTGCATGTGGTGAAGGCCAGGCTCAAGAGGTTTCAGTTACATACGCCATTGACTGTTGCATTAGTGACCGTGTATGATACTCTCTTGCAGAAAATTTGTCTGCATTTGGATTTTTTCTTGAGACTCTGAGGGAGGCTCACATTAAGGGCAGCAGACTAATCTGATGTAGGAAATTTCAGGGCAGCTCAATGTTTGAGTTGTGAGATGAATGTTTTGGGTGCTTGTATTCAGGTTTACAGTAATAGCATGGGCAAAAGTTTCATTTGAAAAGTTTGGACTTTCCTCAAAGGAAGCACCTGCAAAGTTAGGGCAAATGAGAGCACAGTTGTTGAAAAAGTCAGCATTAAAAAGAAGACAAGTACTTTTCATCAGGACAATGGAAAAATGCTTTGAGGGCATCTTGGTAATCAGCAAAATCTCACTTTTCTCAAGTGCAAAAGTGCCAAAAGTGCAAAAGCAACAGTCTCTGCTTTGAGAATAAAGCCTCAGGGAATCCATCTCATTCAGGGCCAATTAGCAAAGATTTTCCTAGAGTTCAGTTATCCATGCACTTAGCAGTCTCTGCTGCCATGGTATAAGGGGACCTTGCTACCGCTTAAGCTGGTGGATGATCTTGGTATCATCTATACTGGTTTTATAGGCCTTCATAATGCAAGGATTGTGGTGTCAGGGAGACTTCCAACAAAATTGCAGAAGAAGGCTTGGGAGGCTAGATAATGTGCCCCTGAGAGGTCAGTGCTTGGAAGTGTGACAGTGAAGTTAAAAGTACGGTGGAGAGCTCCAGGGAATTCAGAAGCCAGGAATGTGGACTATCTGCTAAGAAAAGCTTTAGGTAATGAGTGGAGTCACCCCAAAGGAGAGGCTGTAAAGGCTACAATGTCATAGAGACAAGGCTGCCCAAACTCTTTGAAGCTTAAATCTCACCACAACGTGCCCCAGGTATTCAACATGGAACTACTAGATTTGAAGTTAGTTTTTCTGGATTTAATCTTGTTTTGGTCCCATTCTTTTTTATCAACTCATTTCTTCCCTTTTGGAAGGGGAATGTTTACTTTATGCCATTGTATGCCAGCAGTGTATAAAATGCTTTTGGATTTTTATAGGGTCTCACAGCAGAGTTTTCCTTGAGTCTCAGAGTAGACTTTAGACTTGGATTTTTTTTAGCAGTGCTGAAAACTTTAAAATTTTGGTGGCTTTTAGAGATGAATTAACTGTATTTGGCATAAAGAGGTGCATGTGAGACTTTTTGGGAGTCAGGAGAAGAATGTCATTGTGTAGGTCTCTAAATTCTTATGTTCTCAGAGGAGAGATTTTTAGAATGTGATTGGATCATGGTGGTGTTATAATCATTAGAAGATTCCTCCACTAATGAGTTCAGTAACCTAGTTTGGTGTTAGAAGTCGGTGCCTGGTTGGAGGTGGATTACTGGGGGTGTGACTTGGAAGTGTTTATTTTCTTCCCCAACCCCTTCCTTTGCTTTTGCCTTCCTTGATGCCATGACATGAGTGGCATTCCTCTGCCTATACCTACCACCATGTTGTTTCTACCTTTGAGCCAGCTGACCAGGAACTGTAACAATCACAATAACCTCAACAACCCTCCTTCTTTAAGTTGTAGGTGTTGGGTATTGTGTCTCAGTGATGAGAACCGACTAAGACATACGGTAACAAGATGTTGGTTCAAAAATTATTCTAGATGCTTCTGTAAATGTGCTTTTTGGACAAGACTAACATTTAAATCAGTTGAATTTAGGTAAAACAAATTACACTCCACAAAGTTGGTGGGGTTCTTCTAACCAGTAGGAGGCCTAAATAGAATAGGAATATTTTTCCTGGAAAAGAAAATTTTGCTCAATCAATTTTGAGTTGTAATTTTTCTTTTGGATCTCCAGTGAGTTATACTTCACGAGTTTTGGACTGCCAAACCTGCACAGTCCTACCAGTCAATTCCTTAAAATTGGTATTTCTCTCTCTTCTGTCTTCCATCTCCATCCTTCTTCTATCCTCCTCTATCTTTCGCCTTCTGATTTCCTAAGTGAGATAATTTGGATAACTGCTTAATATTTATAGCTGAACTTAAATTCCAATATCTAGAATCTTAAGTAAGAATGTGATAGTTTCATCACATCAATTTTTTTCATCAATACATGCATAGATATTGTTGCCCAGATCTGCTAATAGAATTCTGGATTTTCTGGCACAGTATTAGCTAGAATATATTTATTTAAATATCTTACTATCATATTTATGAACATGTTCATTCTTTTAACAATATTTATTTAGTTAATATTCTAAGCACAAGAGGTCCAATAGAAACTAATAAAGGAAACTCCTTGTCTTCAATTGGTTTAGAGATTAATAGGAAACAGAAACAGGGACGAATAAGACAACAAGAAGGCTAAGCGCAAGGTTCTCTAGAGAATGTGAATAGACTGCCACCACTTCGGGCAGGAGTCCATGACTGTCTCCAAGTATAAATATATTTCAGATATGCATATAGATGTGCTATAGAATAGGAGGCATGGGAGAAAAAGAAAACACAGTAGAATCATTATATTAAGACATAATATTCAAAGATTTAAAGATCTATGTAGATGAATAAACTGAGGCTTAAAAACCACAGCAGGAAATTGGAAGGATCAAGTCCTTGAAAGTACATTAAGGACTGTCTAATTCAAAAGACATTTTTGTGGGCTACCACAAATGAAGCACATCGACTTCTAAGATTTTGGGTGTGCAGCTGCTGGAAATATTTCAGTGACACTGCCACATAATACTGTGTTAATATCTGGTTGTTCTGGGGCACAATATATTGTAATATTCTTGGTTCATGGTTAAGACTAAGTATTGTTAGTTTTCTTATTAAGAATATAGGAGTTTACCAGAATAATTAGCACATAGAGTCTAGTACCTGACTGGGTTACCACTTGCCAGGTTTGGGAAATTTGCATAAATGTTCTGGGCTTCAGTATCTTTTCAGTAAATGACAATGGTAATAATAGTTCTTATTTCCCTAAGTTTGTTGTGAGGATAAAATTGTAGAGATGTGAGATCAATTCCTGACACATTAACTATTGTATGATTTCAAAAGTGTGAGTTAATTTTACCTGTGTAAGTGTATATGTTCAGAGACTTATAATTCTTTTATTTTACACAGAGTATTTTGAATGATAAGGAAATCTTTATATATGTGAGTGTGTATATACATACATATATATATGCTAGCAAGCCACTAGAACACATCAATTTTTTTTCAAAATATGAGGAAAAAACATAAGCGTAAATGTATGCTTCATCCTAACATACACACAACCCAAAGTGGAGCTTGTATATTTGTGACCTTACCTGGGAAAAGGCACTTTGCAGACGCCAAGTGGACTTCGAATAGGGAGAGAATCTCAGATTATTGGGGTGGGCCAGTGTAACAGATAAGGTCCATAAAAGCAAAGAAGATGCAAAAGAGACCTTGTAAGAACTCAAATTACCATTGCTGACTGATGGTGGAGGCAGAGGCCACACACCCACAAAAAAAGGCATCCTCTCATATCTAGAAAAGGCATGGAAACTGATTTCTCCCTACATCTTCCCAAAGGGATCATAACTCTGCTGGAACCTTAATTTATTTTTAAATTTTATTTTAATAGTACATTTTAGATATACATGGTGATAACATTCATCATAGGGGATTTGTACCAGTACATGATGTATCTTGCTGCTTCTTTTTTTCCCACTCCCTTTCCCTCTTTTCATCCACTTCTCCCTCCTATTTACAAAAGGGTTGTTTCCATCTTTCCCTTCTATTCTTTTTTCTCTTGTCCCTTTGTTCTCCCTTCCCAATTTGCTCCTCTTCCCATTTGAACAATTTCTTCCCTTTCCTGGAATATAATACATTTTAGGCATTATTTACATTTTCTGTTTCTCATGCCAGAGAAACAACGTGGTTTTTAAACACGTGTGTCCAATTTATTTCACTTAAGAGTATGGTCTCAAGTTGCATCCATTTACCTAGAAATAGCTCAAGCTTATCATTCTTTATGGCAGAGTAGTATTCCATTGTATTAAAAAAAAGCAAATCTTTTTTATCCATTCATCGGTTTATGGTCATTTGGGCTGCTTTCAATATTTAGCTGTTACAAACTGGGGCACCTCAATTTTTAACCAAACGATACCCAGAATAAAATACTAAAATTCACCACAACTAATGTCACTCACTCCTTCAATGTTCTGCACTGGCAGATGGTGCAACTGATAGTTACATTGCACTTTATTTTTTACATTTTTTTACTCTTTAATAAAGAAATGAATCACAGCTGTAAATTAATCTACATCTCACTGGCATGTTGATAGTGTACAAACAATTCAAATGTATCTATTTGAAATAATTTTTTTTTTTTTTTTTTTTTTTTTTTGCACCAGGGATCAAACTCAGGGCCTTTGCTTGCTAGGCAGGCACTCTACCCACTGAGCTAAATCCCCAGCTTCAAATGTATCTATCTGAGAAAACCTATTTAGAACTACTATTGGGCAAGGTAAAGTAATTCTGCTGAAAATAAAACATTATTAATTAAACTCATGAATACAACTAGATAAGTAGAAATATGAATATTACCCATTTGGAAATCACCAAAAAGAAGTTAATGATCAAATGTGACTGAATGAATATATGCTATTTAATCATGACAATTTTTAAATTAATATAGTATCTTTTTAAAACATTATAGCTCTTAAGTACTTTGAGATGACACAGTTGCTTCCTTTGGAAAAATGTTAAATTTTTGACTCACTCCTGCCTTTTCCTCCTATCTCTCATTTGGTCTTCTCATCCGAGTGCTCATTACAGCTGGAGAGAAGGTAGCGTCAGCTCCGCCGCTCAGCTGAGTGGCATGTTGGTCTGTATCTGTGTCTTCCATATATTACGTTTACTTTCTTCCCTTTTAGAACATTTTTAAAATTCTTTCTTCCTTTTTAGAAAACTATTTTCTTCCTCTTTTGTTCAAATTCAGGCCTTCAAGTTTTTACACAACCTTGTTAAGAGATACTGTATTTTGTTCTATTCCAAAGTCTGAGAATTTCAAAAATATAAACTTTTAATATATACTACAAAGAAATGCATTTTTGATGGTGACAGTGCAGAAGTCTCCCTCCTTACTACTTATAAGTATTTCAAGCCACGTTGTGGAAGATCAAATCTAATCCAGGCATGCAATTGAATTCTTATTTAGGGAAATAACTTTTTATTTTGCATAAAACAAGTTATAGCTTTGTTCTATTAAGTACTACAGTATTGAGTTTGGCAAAGGAAGCCGTAAACATTTCAAAACATCAAGACAGCAACTCCTCTTCCAGTTCACTAATGCTATCCTGATGTTGCAGCGTTCTTGGTCCCGATGGCTGGGCGTTAATTGCGGTAAAACAGAAATATTCTCCTTCACGTTTCCTCGGCTTTGGTTGCAGCTGAGGCTGGATAGATGGCACAGGTCAGGCACTGTAACTAAAGAGAAGCCCCCTCTCGGGAACTGAAAAAACAACTAGCTCCTGGGAAAACATTTATTTTCTTGAAAAAATGACATGGATGGCTGCAGATCCTGCTTTCTTTCGCCCTGACTTAAAAGCAGAATAATGACTAGAGAAACAACAGGCATACGATGACTCTATGGGAAAAAGCAGAAAATCAGATGATGTTCTTGTGACAATTCTTTACCACAAAGGACATTTTTAACCAGTACAAAATGATGCTGGCATCTTAGTTCTACTGCTTGAAGAGACTAATGGAGGAGAAAACCAAATCTTAAATCTATAAAGTGAGTCACACTCAAAGAAGAGAATCTGTTTTGAATATTTGAGAAGTAAAAGAATAGGTTAAAATAAGCTGAACCAAGTTGTTATACCTCTTGGGTGGAGAAAATAAAGTGAGTGTTTCTTCTTTCCATGTTGATCTTTAGAATTTTCTATTCCTTGATAATTTTAAGATGTTTTCCATAATGTGAAATCGTATAAACTCTTCCTGTTCTTGAAAAAAAAAAACCTAAAATGAAAGAATAGAGACAATTTAGAGCTTCTACTGTTCACCTATAGTTTGTGTGCATTAGCATGCATGTTTGCCAGTTTATTTCAGAAATACTTATTGCAGGTGAAAATAGTACCAGGTGCTACGTAACACACGAGACATAAAAGATGGAAAAGGCATTAGTCAGTATCTTCAGGAGGCACCAGGTGGCATGAGAGGAGATTATACGAAGCGGAGAGAATTTAGAATAAAGATGACAAAACATTGTAGGCTGGGTGAGGTTTGGGAGCTTTTACAATCAAATAGATGATATATAAAGCAAAAAGTAAACACAAACAAACAAAAAGCGAAAACCGAAACAGATGTGTGTTTGACCCAGAGAGCTAAGAAAAGCCTAGATCCTTGGGTGTCTCATGTGCCATGGCGCCAAAGTTTTCATCATGTATAAATTATGCAATTTATCCATAATTCTAATGAAAATTGGCCTGTATTCAAAGATGTTAGGAAAATATTGCATGATATATACCCCTTTTGTCAATTAACAATATGTCCTAGAAAATTAAAAATTCCAAATCTCATAAATTGTGCTAATTTAAGCAACATTTTTCAAATATATTCAACCATTTACCAGTTTATTATCAATAGCTATCGATAAGAATCATCAGACTATGAAGGATACACTATATTTTATAAAATACATTTTGACATCCATGTGAAAGAAGAACAGGAGGAAACGACACTAGGAAAAAGCGTTGGTGCTGAACGACGCTTCTTTAGCTAATGTGAGGTCACCGGTTAGGGCTGCGTGTGAGAAGACCCTCGATGTGACGTGCGTTCAGGGCTCTGTACCGAAGGCCATCTCTACTGCCCTCCCTCACAGCTTTGGGAAGCTGAGGCAGTACAGCCCTACATCCAGCAAGAAGAAGCGCTCTCCTCAGGCACTCATTCTTCACCACACGGGGTGCAGCAGAAATGAAGCTGAGTGAAAACTAATTTGGAGAGATGAAATATAGCATACAGGATAAGGACATATTAAAAGCTAAAATACAAAAGCAGTTTTTATTTTTACTTTTACATGTTTTTCCCATGAACTTGTAATCAAAATAGGAGCAACAATTCAGTATATCTGTCAAAAGAAATAAGATTGAGTTGGAGCAACTGCTAGGGAATTAAATGAGAAAGTTAATCATTTGTAGTAAAAACAGGTAACCAATATTATAGATCAATGCTTTTCTTTTATGAACAAGAATCAAGTATAAAAATTGAATAGCACACAAGTTTCTGCCCAGAGGTGTCTCCGAGGATTATCCTGAAGTAGGCTAGATCTGCATATGTGACAGTCCATATTTATTTGAAATAGTACAATGAGCTAAACAGATGCACAGTTATCAGTTCCTGGCTGTGCTATATAATAAACATAATTTGCTCATGTAAATGAGAGGAACAAGCCATTACTATTTAACATTCACTATCTTAATATGGTTTGTTTATTGAATTAAAAACCTAAAATATTTCATATAGTGATACTTTCTTCAGATCAAACAAAAATCATCACATCATTAAGTCAATCACTAATAGTGATTATGTATTTAACATTCAATATCTTAATATGATCTATTTAATTAAAACCTAAAGTAATATTTTGTATAGTTATACTTTCTTCAGATCAAGTGAAAATCATCATATCATTAAGTCAATCACTAATAGTGTACCAGAAAAACTGATAACATGATTGAAGTGAAATTATAGGAATAATAATTTCTGAATTTTTAAGGGGAAAATAATATAACTATATCCAATAATATAAATATGGAATAAAAAATATTTTTAGTATATGTGCTGCTGAATCGAGCACAGGAATAAAAAATATTGTATGAATTAATCAAGGTAAATTGATCTCTTCAGAACAAAAGTTTGACACACACATACAAAGGAAGAATTGAAATTTCTGAGATGATTATTTATTTTCATGCTAAAACATTTTAAAATGTTGAATAGAAAATAAGTTATTGGAGTTTCTCTGGTCCTCCAATTATAATGGAAATATTTACTCAAGACTGTTGTATAGCTCATCATCCAGGTCTGCTATTTGTATTCAGTCCTAATATAATTTTATTCTCTCAGGTAGTCGCACTGGTATTGTGGGGTTACAGCGCTCCCTGTTTCCACCTCCCCTTGTAACTGGAGACTCACCAGAAGCTCAAGGAACTATAGGACTGTCTCCAGCAGGCAACAGGAGTTGCATTTACCACTGCTGTGGCTTTAGCTGGTGTAAGGGAGTAATAAGAGCTGATGAGTAATTATTCTGTATTCCAGTTGCAATTTATAAAGGCCATGATGATAATTTTTTTTTTTTTTGTGGTGCCAGGGATCGAACTCAGGTCCTTATGCTTGCAAGGCAAGCACTCTAATCACTGAGCTAAATCCCCAGCCCCACAATTCATTTTTTTTTTTTTTTGCCATGATGATAATTTAAATTGGTTGTTATTTCAGGTTAGTGTCAGTGGTTCATTTTCAAAGTTAAACCATGAAAAAATTCACTTTAATACATCTTAACAATTTTACATTATTGCTATTATTAAATATAATTTATTGTGTCCTTCTTTTGTTCCTGACCTTAAACAGTATGACTTACTTGTAAAATTCTTTATTCCTTCCATTAACACTGAAGTAAATACCATTCCTATATCACTTGGAATTATCAGCTATTATTACCAAGATAAAAAATGGGCCAAGAGTTTCATAATGGTTTACATATGAGGGCCTGGTTTTTCAGCACAGTGGTAGAATGCTTATGTAGCATACACAAGGCCGTGGGTTTGATCTCCACCAACATGCTCATACACACACACACACACACACAATCACAATCACAATCACAATTGAAGTCAAATAAACTAGTGCTATATAAGAAAAGTACCAAGTGATAAAGCTAACTTAAATGTGACTGAAATGTCAAAATAAAAGCAACAATCCATGTTAAAAGAAAAAATAAAGAGGAATGACATAGGGAAATGAGGCAAACAAATCAGGACCAAAGTTGTTCCTACACTGATTTGTGAAAAATAGCTTGACCAATTGTTTTAAAATTAATATTCTAGAAAATATTGTAAAACCTTCAAGAATATTTTACTTGTACTCATTCTGAGTAGAAGCTCAAGAGGTAACAATATTCTTAAATTGCTTCAGGTAAAATTCATAATCTGTAATCTCCTGTAAATATTTTATTAGAGTATATGTACAGTAAGATAAATAAGGCTTAATACATTTACTTCTACTCTTTTATAATTCCAACCGAATTCTGGAAATTACAAAATATATCTCAAAGCTTGCTTAGATGTTTATAAATAGGAACATGAATAGTATTCACACTGGATTTTGGAGCCAGATGAACAGAGCTTGAATTGTGTCTCCATCAGTTCTAGCTTTGGGACCTTGGGAAAGATACTGAAATTTTCCAAAAACCAGTTGCCTCATTTGTAAAATGACGAAACTCTTGTAGACCATCTTGAGTAATCTGCTGTTGGTGTGACAGAATATCAGAGATTAAGTAATTTATAAATGAAATAAGTTTATGTAGTTTACAGCTTTGCAGGCTAGAAGTCCAAACCTGAGTGGACGAATCTGCGGAGGGCTTTGTGCTGCTTGATGGTGAAGGAGGGAGGGGCACATAGGCGTGCTAAGGAGAGTGAAATACAAAGTGCAGCCTCTCTCTGCAATAACCTGCCCTCAGGTTTACCAACCTTTTTTTTTTTTGCAAGAAATAAAACACTCCCATGTGAATGCACTAAAACTTTAGACATCTTAGAAGTCCCACCACTTGCCAACATTGTTATACTGGTGACCACATCGGATATGCATTTTGGAAGAGACAAATTGCATCCAAGCATAGCTCAGATCCACAGTGACTGTGACATGCGTTGACAAATGTGGTACACACAAAGCAAAGCAGTGGACTTGACAAGCTCTTGAGTGAGCGCTAGATGATCTGATTATCATACAGGCCACAGAGCAAGATACAGTCTGCAGATTTTAAATATAAAATCAGTGAACTTATCCAATGCACCAATTGACCTTTTATCATTGATTACAGTATGAATTATTTATGGAGGTGAAATGTTTTAGAGATGTGAGAACTGAAGTGACAAAAACCAATAGAAACCTAAAGCCAGTATTTGGAAATGTTATGTGTAAATATAAAGACATTTATTTAATCTAAAAATTTTGTATCTCACAGACACCTATACATACGTATGATGGATCCAAATACTTTGAAGAAGCAAATGGCCTCACTTCTGGGTTGAAAAATACAGACAAATGGGATCTGTTAGACCTTTTGGCAGTGTCTGTGTACTCCATCACTCAGGCAATGCTTAACTTTATGTTTTACATTTCTGGTTCTCTGACAAAATACCTGAAAAATCAACATTAAAAAGAAAAGAGGATTGGGGATCTAGCTCGGTGGTAAAAGTGCTTGCCTAGCAAGCCCAAGACCCTGAGTTCAATCCCCAGCACTCCCCTCTCCAAAAAAAAAAAAAAAGTAAAAAAGTAAAGATTTATTTTGTCTCACAGTTTCAGAGGTCTGAGCCTGAGTTTGGAGGCCTGCGGCCAGGCAGAACACGAAGCTGGCAGGGGCATTTGGTAGAGGCTGCACACCTCACAGTGGGCAGGAAGCAAACAGAGAGGAAGGGATGAAGGTCTCCGTATACCTTCAGTGCCCCTAGTTACTTACTGCCTCCAGCTAAGCCCCTCGAGTTCTGCAGCTTTCCTATTGAATGACAAGCTGGGAACCATGAGCCTTTGGGGGACACTAAAAATCTAAACCATAACACTTTGATGTTATTTATAGTCTGTTAATAGTTCTTGATGAGAATCTTTAAAAATATCAGTGTTTCTTTTATGCTGGCTATTTGAAAAATGAAGGCTGAATACTGATACTAAATAGTTAACATGTAGGTGAGAGTGTCCCGTACGCTGGGGAATATTTACAAGCAGTGTGAGGACCATCTGATCACCTAATCAGCTCTCAGGACATCACTGAGAACTCCAGTGAAACGGAAATTACCTGTGTGTTATACTTTACTAAACTATGGTGTCTCCTTTTTGTAACTATTTCAAACAGAGGTGGTTTGAGACCATTAATACAAACTGAACACTTTTTCATAAAGGGGAATCTTAATTTCCAGATATTCAGTATCTGTTGACCACTTTTTGCGTTGATGGTTTGAACTAGACTTCCCACCAAATATCTGTGTTATTCAGTGATAAAATAATTATTTAGAAAGGAGAAAGAAATCAACCCATCACTGTCCCTTACAAAATCACGATACCTTTAAGATTTAAGAAGAAAATAAAATTCTTGAAGTGCTTAAATTTGTTAAAAATATTGAATAGGAATGAAATTAATAGATGCAGCTAGGAGGGGAAGGGGATTTTACAAGAATTAAGGTATATATTATACATGTACCAACTCTTCAAGATGAATATAGTTATTATGTTCTGCAAATATGTACTGATGAAAAATTAAAAAAAAATTAAATATCAACTTCCAAGCACAGACATTGTACTAATCAGGGCAGTCTAGGCTGTTGTAACTAACAGGCATCATAATTTCAGCGATATAAAATAATAAGTAACTGTGTGAGTGTTCTGGTCACTGGAGACTGCTCTACTTAGAAAAGCATCTAGGCATTCAGTTTGCTAGGTATTTTGCCATCTTCAGTATTGATGTCCAACATCTGCCTGGTCTGATCTTCACAGACAAGTCTAAAATGTTGCCTTCAGCTTCCTGGGGGATGAAGATGAGTAAGAGTGAATGTGGGAGGGGGGTTTCCATGTTCTGCCATGGAGGTGGCGTTTCTTCTGAAATGTATCAGCCAGGATTCAATCACAGGCTGCACCTGAGATGATGGGCAGTGTGTTACAGCTGTGCGTCCTAGAAGAAAAAGACATGGACTTCGATCAAACATTAAAAAGTCTTTGTTGGAGAATGATATCTATACCGATATATCCATTAAAGGAAAGGATTTAAATAACTTGTGCTGGAAAGAGTCAAATAAACTCAAGTAAAAGTTGGACTGGAAGTAAACGTGATTAGAAGATGATGAACTCCCTGTCGTTTTCTGGGTGAATGTCAGGCTGGAAGGGTATATGTGAAAAAGTCTCTCTTGGTCTCTCGCTTTCTTGCTTTCTGTCTTGGCTCTCTGTCTCTCTATCTGTCTGTCTCCTGCTTTTTCTTTCTAAGTTGTATTAAAAGTTTGAAAACTACTAAAGGAAAAATAAGTATTTATATTAGTTCATTTTTATTACCATAATGAAATATATGAGGCAGATTAACTTAATAAAGAAAAGTTTATGTAGTTTAGAAGGCTGAAAGTTTAAGATTAGGTAGCAGTACTGTCCTGGCCTCTGGTGACGGCCTAATGGCAGATGGCATTAAGGCGTTGTCTTCTATGAATGTGAGAAATCACACTGCAAGTCAAGGGAGAGAAAGCTACTCAGAAGGCAGGTTTAGGATTTTAAAAAAGAATTAATTCAGGAACCCACAAGAAATACTGCAACCCTTTCCAAGGACGCGAGCCCGATGACCTAAGTATCCCTGACTAGGCCCTGTGTCCTAAAGTCCCCATCGTTTGTCATGTCATGGTCCTGAGGGGCGAGCTGCCAGCAATGAACCCTTGGGAGATAATTTAGATCCAACCACAGTCAACTTAGAAATTGTCACCTGTCAGACATAAATTCAAAATAGAACATCTACTTTATTTTTTGGTTCATATTTCCTTGACTAAAAATAATACATGTTTAATAAACATACCCTAAGTAACACAGATTTCATGAAAAGTGTAATATTGAGCTTTCATGGAAAGATGAAAGCAGACAATCCACTTAGGGAAGAGAGACCCCCCAAGGGAAAATAACTCTCATTATCTATTGGCTTAGGAGGACTTTAATACACCATTGGGACCTGAAAATGTGCTTGTTTTCCCTAGACGAATATGAGATTAATAACTAGTATCATGTGGCTTGACAGAACAAGAAACCTGGCAATGGCGGTTTGAAGAGGAAACAGAGAGTCATTAGCAAGTGGCATGGTCAGTAGTAAGAGGAGTGGGAGTGGAAGAAGAGGAGGGTTTGGTGAAAATTTTCAGAAATGTAAAGGATGTAGCTAGAGAGAAGTAAATTCCTGGCAACAGCACAAATATGGACTTACACCATGGAAATTACTGTCACAGGAAAAATTTCTTAAATATTGTAACAGAGAGCTAAGGACATTTAATTATTAACCAGAGTGGTATTTCCAAAAACATTCTTTCAAGTAAATAATGTATCATTGTAAGATATTTTTAAACAAGTAGCCATATAAAAAGTAATTTTTATTTAATATTTTGAGTTCACTTGATCTGGTAAAGCTGATTACCCCAGGACTTTTGATGAATATTTGCACCTGAGATTAGGTTTTTCAGAAAAGGATATACATAAACTGTAAACAAACAAAGAAAAATAGGATGTCTAGAGTTTAAAACATAAAGTGGTTCTCAGAATTAAAATTAAAATCTGTGATCAAAAACGATTATCACAATGTTATGTAATATCTTAAAAGACTTCCACTCTACAGTATGAGTTAACTTTATTCTTTAGCTTCATTATAAAAGGCATTACCTAAGTAAGATAATTCTGAATATCTAATAATGGTAGAAAATATCCTCTAGTTTTAATGTCACTAAATATAGGACTAAATAACCTCTTTATAATAATTATTCTTTCATTTTGTACAGGGTTTTGCATTTCAGTGTCGTACTGGGCTGTGGAGATCATTTGTTGAATATAACATGTTGACTTTTACAAGGACTGGTAGAACTCTCAAGCTGCTATTACCATGTAAAGCATCTTCTACATGCAAAGAAAACAAAGCCCACATGATAAATACATATTTCACATTAACATGCCCCATACACATGCTAAAACCAAAAGTTAAACAGACATGAGCAGCAGAAAATATTAAGAGCAGACTTAAAATCAAATAAGCTTTCTGATACGAAGATCATGTTCTTTTCATCAGGCTCTACTGGAGAAACATTATCTGATGTATGTAAGTTAGCGAGTCGCCTCAAACTCAGCCATGGCTCCTCATCAAACTGTTTAATTTTCCTATCTATATTAATGCTAATCTCATTCACTTATCTACCAAAATACTCACTTATACCTAGACTTTGACATCCTTTGATCAAATTAAAGCTATCCATTTTGCCTCTGAAGAGCTTCTCAAGAGAAAATTACAGCAATGACATTATAAGTAACAGCTAATAAGCTGAAGCAATGAGAATGGTAAGGAACAGATGGGGCTAACGGGTACCATCGTCCTTTGCATCTCCATGGTGAGCAAACAAAAACACAAACAAACAACAACAATAACCAAAAAAAGAATAGGGCCAAAGGTTGACAGTGCAAATAACAACATGATCCTGAAAAGAGCAGGCAGCCCTAAACCAGGCTTCTGAGTGCAATATAAGGGCTTCCACGAGTGCCCTCGACCTGCAAAATGAATTTTCAACTAACATATCTCAGAGGGTATGGAAAGTACAATTTACAAACAGAACCTGAGTTGTCTAGTTCCAAGGTGACTAGGTCTGGAAGGCTAGTATTTCCAATACTACCATGGGATGAGAGTAACAAGTCTTCAGTTAAAAAGGAAAAAACCCAAAATGCACACATATTCTGCACAATCACGAATCTCTAATAGGAGTGAGTAGAAAGAGGAAGCTAAGAAATAGCTAAAAGAGTTTACACACTGAAATCATTAAACATGTGGGGAAACACAATCAACAAACCCAACGAGAATACGTTATGGACCATAACATAATGGAACTGTGGACTGGAGATGTGATTTATGTGAAGATCTAGGTTTGATTCCTAGTAGAACAACAAGAAAAAAATAACAATACAATTCGGAAACAAGTAAATAATAAATTTATAATTAGTTTCTAGTCACTGTACCTTTTGTTATGCTTATGTTCTGTAAACACACAATTGTGAACTAGGCAGATTTTTGAGCCTTTTGTTTATGTGGGGAGCAGCATTATATTATTCTCTGGAGATGTTAACTGTTTCTGTTTTTCACATTGAATGAGACAGTATTCTTTTCATTGCACTGGAAAATAAGTCTGATTTTGTTGTTCTTTTCAGTCCAAACTGACAACTTTTTTGAATATCAACTACTCAAGACTTAAGCATCATATCCGATATCAGAAAATATATTACTAAATATGCAATTTATCTTTTTGGACAGATTATCACGGGTACTGCTGAGTTTACTAACGCAAAATTACTTTTTAATGATATTAAGTAAAAATTGCAATCAGCGAAGGAAACATGTTAAATGCATTGCAGCTTGGATTTACAGTGATAAGTTTCTTATATTACCGAAGGAATATTGAACAGTGGAAAATACATGAATTTGAGCATTCAACAAATATGATTTTGTCTTAGTTCTATACTTAATCATGTAAATGAATGAAAATGAGTTTTCTCATCTCTAAGGAGAAGTGGAGATTATACAAGGTAATGTGTGTAAAGCGCTTATTACACTGCTTGGCATTCATTCTTCCACTGCTTGATAAATAATATCTATTGTGGTTACTTTTTATTGTTGTGACAATGATCTCATTATCTCTGAAGTATGTATATTATTTCTTCCCTGGTGCATTTTCAATAGTAAATGAAATATTTTGCCTTTACAAAATGTTTTAGTGACCTCTATGGTTAACAGCATTGCACTGATATAAAGGGGTTCACTAGGTGAAGGGGCTGACTTCCACAAGACTCAGTCCAGTTCTGCCTGAGAAAGAAGTATCGGTATAAAAAAGAAGTATGGGTATATGTTTGTGTGTATTTTCTAGATACTATATACATCAGGCTTAAAATACAGTGTATATAGTGTTTTGTCCACATGGTAATTTTATACATCTTAAATTTCTTATTCATGAACCGATGTGATATAATATTTTTGCAACAGACCCAAATAATGAAGAATCCATCTTCTTATGGATCCTGTGTAGTAGACACAGGATATAGTAACTGGTAGAAAACTATGGTGCGTTAGAAATGAGTCTTTGTTCTCACTGAATTTACATACCAACAGGAAGATAAGTGTATGAGGGCACTGTGTTTCTAAAGATAAGTTCCTTGTGATTTGAGACTGCAGCCCAGACAAATCATATTCCGCAAAGCTTTACCTTTTAAAACACTGCTGTTGCATCGTATTGTATTTTCCTTCTGATACATTTCAATGCAATTTATATTTAACAGTTACTGTTCTTACCATATTCCTATGAGAGGAAAAAATAAAAATTATTACAGATGTTAATATAGGTGAAAATTGTTAAGTAAATTTAAAGTATATTGATTACGCTAATGGGTGATATATCATCAGTTTGTACACTTTTTTGTGTATTTGCTATTGTTTTAGCTTGAAACAACAGCTCCATTAAATATGTCTCTGACAAAAATCTGTACATGGTAATTCACAGGATATATATAGCTTGTATGAGTACAATATCACAACTACTGCTGACTTGATTAAATTTTTCATGGGTCATGATTTTTGTTTCTGGGTTAACAAACCAAAAGTCAGATATCTGTTATATTAACTCTCGGACAAAATAAGACAATTCTATTCCATGTCCTTAAAATCTAACATAGCTCATCCTGAAACTCCAAGAGGCACGATTCCGTTCCAGTTTTTAAACTATGAAACCAAATGCATTATGGGTTTCAAAAATACAAGGAGAGTGCTTCTATAGGAGACACATTTCCGATACAAAAGTGAGAAGTTAGGGAAAGGTGAAGGGTCTGAGTATGTGCAAAGCCTAGCAGGCTAAACGACCACTGGAATCCAAGGCTCGAGGGTACACTGTGCCTTCTAGAACCACACTAGGCTCTGCTGGGCTGCCTGTCCCACTGCTCACCCCCACAGCCCTGGTCTGTTGGAACCCAGTGAAGTCCCCGCCTGCAGGACTCTCCTGGATGGCCGTCCATTCCTTTGAAAGGACAGTGGTAGCAGCTGTACTTCCAGGTCCTTGAGTTCAGGGCCTGTGCTTAGAGTGGAAATCCTCGGGATTCACAAAATGTCTTTGAGATTATTCTTATCTTCTGTCAAAAATTCACACTTTTGTAGCCTGATATTTCTCTGGTCTGGTCCTATAAAGTCTGCACAATCCTTTTTTACTTTGTCTCCTGTAATCTAAACTGGCAGTGTCCTTCTGGGGTGACTGATTAAGAATCACATTCAGAATAGTCTCCTTCTCAGTGTTGTTTGAGCACATTCTGTAGTAGTCACTTTTCTAGAGTCGATGGTTTGCAAGAGTGCAGATTTAATACAGGACAAGTACAAGTTACAACATTCACACACAAGCCAAATGCAAGAAGAGTGCAAACATCTATCTGTGCACTAGAGACCCCAAAAAATCCAAATCAAGGGCTGGGAGCCCACTACAGTGTCCCGAGTATGTCTGTTTCTGCACTAAAAGGCTGAAGAAATCTTTACTGGAACCAGGATACGATGCTTGCAGCAAAGATGAAGACCAGAGCTCCCCTGAAGCGAACAGCAACCATCTCCCGCGACTGCAAGGCCCTGAGCTGCTTCTGCGATGAGAACAGCCAAGTGCCCTTCAGTAGAACCAGTCACAACAGAGCTTCTCCTGGGAAACAGCCAGTAGCTATCACCTGCTCCTGTTCTCCTTTATGTTGTGTCAGCAATAACCGTCAGGTCAATCTTCTATGCCCAGAACCACACCAGCTCAGCTCAGCTGGGCGTTCCTGCTCAATTTGACCATGTCAGTCTACCACACAACCTTGGTGTTCTCTGTCAACATGAATGTTACAAATCGTCAAGATAGTTTCTTTTTTTGCATAACAGTCCATTTTTCTTTCCTCACATTACACATGAAGCAGTCAAGAGTAATGGAGATACTCCTTCAAGACTTCTCTTAGTAGTCTCTTCAGCTAACTATCCAACTTCACCACTCACAAGTTCTATTGCCACCAAACACTAGAACAGAAATACAATCCACCCATGTTCTTTGCCATTTTATAGGAAGGATGATCTTTCCTCCATTTTTCACTCTAATGTTCCTCATTTTCATCTAAGGTCTCATCAGAACAGATGAGATAATGGTCCCGATTTCTACCATCACTCTGTTCATCATGACTCACCTGTTCTGTAGCAAAGCAGACCGTTCTCTTTGGCTCTGCTCTGTTTACTCAGCTCTCATCAGATTGACCTATAGCAGCCCTTGCAAGACAGCAGTGTTTTTTTTTTCCCCCCAGCCTCCCACAATTCCAGAGATTCTCATTTTTAAGTCCTTGATAACAGCCATCTCTCACATCTCAGTACCAACTTCTGTCTCAGTAAGTTTTTACTGCTGTAACGGTATTGAGGATTGGGAGATTTAACCCAAAATTATACCTTGCAATGTGAAGGCTTAATGTTTAATATTGAGGTGCCAACCACTTCATTTTCTGGTGAGGACTTTACATGAAAGAGAGAAGAATCATCCCACTGAGTCTCTCCTTGTAAGGGTACTAATTTTATTCATAAAAGGTTCACCTTCACGACAAAATTTTTTCTCAAAGCTCCACCTCCAAATGGTGGTATATTGGTACTTCAGGTGCCAACATACGAATTTTGCAGAAACTCAAACTTACAGTCTACAGCCCTTCTATAGATTAGTATGGAGTTAGGAACACCTAATAAAAGCATATGGCAGTTCCAGGTGAGAGAATCCTTCAAAGAACAGCTCATCCTAGATTTGCACACAGTACAGAGGTCTCCTTGAATGGGTGTCATCAGTGATTAAAGGAAATTATTTTGCGAAAGAGAATCCAAAATGCTGTTTTCACTTGGTTTCCAGTTTGGCATCTTTTCCTACTTTATTCATTAGAAATTCTTTTCTTGACAAACAAACGAACGAAAAAACCCAAGCAAACAAACAATGATGCAAAACCAAAGGAAACAAAAATTTCCACAGGAATTATGTGCTAAGTAGTTTTTGTTTTCTCATAAACTTGTGTCTTACAATCTATTCAGCTACTCGGAGGTAGCACCGTGAAATTTTCATGCTTTGCATCTATAAATTTATTATTTTAAATTACATGTAACCTGAAATGGAAAGTATAAAAAGGTAGTGGTAGAAAATGTGAGCATAAAATTAATGTCCACATTTCTTTGAACTTAAAATCTTAACTATTCTGTTTATGAAAAAGCCAACAATAGAAATGAAAATAAAAAATGATTTTATGGCTGAAGGTGTACAGTATAGGGGACTTCCTACATTCACAGAGCAGAGAAAATTGTTATTCATATATAAATGGATGTTCCTTGAGAACATACTCTTAAGTGAAATAAATCGGACACTCATGAGCACGCATCGAATTGTTTCTCTGATATAAGAGACCATAACTGTAAATAAGGACAAAGAGGTGTAATAGATATTATATAAAGGGAGGATGGTGTGCAGAGGAGAGGAGTGCTAGAAAGAAAGAAGGGGAAAAGCAGAAAGGCAACAGGGGAAAGAGA
>PVJO010016775.1:0-40997 GCA_004026905.1 Hystrix cristata
AAAAAAAAAAAAGAAAAAATAAATAAAGCCAGAAAATAAGAACACAACTGTCAAATGTGCTCCAGGATGAATAGGGAGTTCACTGGATATTTATGGCTGAATGAAGGAAACAGAGCAGGTGTCCTGGGCCTAGGCTTGGGAGCAGGCATGTTGAGGCACCACCAGCCTGCAGGTATCAGCATTTTTGCTCTTCTCTGGCCTTTTGGGTCACCAAAGCATCAATGAAACAAGAAGTGACCACAACCAAGACATGTCCACTGCCACTGTGTTTAAACCTAGCTCCTCTGCCCTAGCTTCATGCGGCTCACTGATCCCCAGGAATGGCCCAGTA
Organism: Hystrix cristata; assembly: GCA_004026905.1. Taxonomy (NCBI): domain Eukaryota; kingdom Metazoa; phylum Chordata; class Mammalia; order Rodentia; family Hystricidae; genus Hystrix; species Hystrix cristata. Next base: position 332 of record PVJO010016775.1, read on the forward strand.
AGGGAAAGGAGGAGATGCCCCTCCACTCCCACCCAGCACCTAGCCCCGCAGAAGTTTCTGCAGTGCTCAGGCTGCTCCAAGGGCACTTTGCTTCAGAGGATTAGCAGTGGGCAGGGCAATTAGAAAGGCAATTAGCAGGGGCACAGAGGCTGGTGAGCCCTGGACCTGGGCTCCCAGGCCATGGATGGGACTCAGCACTGACGCGGTCTGGATACCTGGGGGTCAATGCAGTGTAGGCTGGGGGCTCCGTGGCTTTGCTGGTCCAGAAGGATCCAAAGTCTGGAAATCATGAAGTGAAGTCAAAGAGGTCTATTTATTGGAGCAAGAACAAGGCCAGGGGAGACACCAAGCAAAACAGCTCTGGTGACAGGATTGAGATGACCAAGGTAAACAGAGGGCAAGAATCTCAAAAGTCAGGAGTTATTAATACTGCCACCACCAATACCAATGGGAGGTTACTATGTGCCATGCACTGTACTAAACGCTTCATATGGTGACCTCAAAGTGGGCAGCGTGTTGTCCGTCCCTGTTTTTTTTTTTTTTTGTTGTTGTTGTTCTTTTTTAACAAGGAAGCTGAGACTTTGGGCCTGTGAGGGCCCCCTCCCCCAGACCAGAGCAGGCCTGCCCAGACCACCTCTGACTCCATCGCGGCTCAGTGGCTTGCTAGGGAGCCTCAGGCCTGTGAGTGTCCCCTCCCCTGGACTGGAGCAGCTCTGCCCAGCCCACCAGAGGCTCCAGTGGGGAGCCGCTCGGCGACCTACTGGGGAGCCTTGGACCTTGAGGGGCCCCTTCTCCAGACTGGAGCAGGCCCGCCCAGCCCACCGGCAACTCCATCACGGCTGGTTGGCTTGCTGGGGAGTCTTGGACCTTCACCAATACCAAGTAGAGCCAACCATACCCATGTCACTGAGGAAAGCTCTGAGATATAAAGGACACAAGAGCCAACAACCACATATACCTAGAAGACACCCTAAGGACATACTTTTCCTTGAAAAGCATTGATACTTGTCTTAACCTAACCTCCCACAAACAAAATATAAAATCAACATGGAGAACAAACTAAAAGGGGGAAATATATATGTGTACAAAGAAGATGACAAGACACAGAAGTAAAACACAACCCCAGACCCCCAGCCCACTCAGAACAAATCTAGAGGACAAGGACATAGAGGAAATCAGAAGACACCCAAATAAACTCTCAGAAATGACAGCAGCAGAAGTTAAAATAGATAGGTGAGGCTATAGAGAACATCAGACTAGAATTAATGGCCCAAATTAAAAAAAGAGATGACAAACATAATGAAAGACCTGCTTAGTGAATTCAGAGTAGATAGAAATAAAAAAAAAAGACAGAGGAGCTTGGAAAAATAATGGAAAACTTGAATATTCAACTTAGTAAAGAAATGGAACTCATGAAACAGATCCAAACAGATATCCAAGAAATCGGAAACTCCCTTGAAAGAATATGCAGTAGATTAAATGAAAGCAAAGATAGAATCTCAGCCCTAGAAGATAGGTCGGCAATTAGTGACAATGCAAAGGAACACGTCTTAAAAATAGCTAGAGACTATGATAAATCACTACCACAACTGCAAGATGATGTAAAGAAGAACAATATAACAGTGACTGGAGTGAATGAAAAAGCAGGAGACAAGTGCAAAGGGTCTAAAAAGATTATTTACAGAAGTAATGGCAGAAAACTTCCCAAGCATAAGAGAACTTGACATACAGATAAGCGAGGCACATAGTACCTCAATTACCCATGACCAAAATAAATCATACCAAGACATATAATAATTAAGATTCCAGAAATTCAGCAAAAGAACAGAATACTGAAAATTGTTAGAGGAAAAGCCTAAATCACCTACAAAGGAAAACCCATCACAATCACAGCAGACTTCTCAACACAAACCCTTAAATCAAGGAGAACCTGGAGCAAAATATTTCAAGTCTTAAAAGAAAACAATCTCCAACCCAGATTGATGTACCCGGCCAAACCATCTTTCAAACTGAACAATGAAATAATATACTTCCACAATAAAGAACAACTGAAGACATTTATGACCTCCAAACCACCTCTATAAAGTATTGTGAAGGATATCCTAGAAAAGGAAAAAGGAACCTATAATTACAAGGACACTAATCAAAAGAACCCACCAGGTAAGACAAACAGTTAAACTGAGGTGAAACACAGAACCAACAACAGAAAACATCAATGGCAAAGATAAGTCAATACATAACAGCTGTAATCATCAATGTAAATGGCCTCAACTCACCAATCAAAAGAAAAAGACTAGCAGAATGGATCAAGAAACAAGATCCATCAATATGCTGCATACAAGAGACACATTTTACCCAACAGGAAATTCATAGACTGAAAATCAAAGGGTGGAAAACAATATTGGATGCAACAGGAACCCAGAAAAAAGCAGGGGTAGCTATCCTAATCTTAGACAAAGTGAAATTCAAACCAAGGCTGATCAAGAAGGACAAAGAAGGTCATTACATACTTCTCAAGGGAAAACTTCAAGAGGAAGAAATAACGATCATTAATACTTACGTGCCAAATATTGGGGCACCTAACTACATAAAACAAACATTAAGGACCATGAAAGATCAAATAAACACTAACACAATTATAATGGGAGACTTCAATATCCCACTGTCACAAATAGACAGATCAATCAACTAGACAAAAATTAACAAAGAAATATCAGAATTGAATCAAATCTGTGAACAAATGGACTCAGTAGATGTCTACAGAGTGTTCCAACCTACAACAGCAGAATACACATTCTTCTCAGCTGCACACTGGTCGTTTTCCAAAATAGACCACAAACTAGCTCATAAAGCATACTTAAGTAAATGTAAGGGAATTGAAATTATCCCATGCATACAGTTGGACCACAGTACAATGAAACTGGAATTTAATGGCAACAGGAACCAAAAAAAACCTACATAAACACATGGAAACTAAATAACATCCTTCTGAACAACAGCTGGGTTACAGAAGAAATGAAGCAATCTATACAGTTAAACGATAATGCCAATACAACATACCAGAACCTATGGGATAAAATGAAAGCAGTGCTATGAGGGAAATTTATTGCATTGAAGTCCCATATCAGGAAGATAGAACGAGCGCAAATAGCCAACTCAATGTTGAACCTCAAACATCTAGAAAAAGAAGAACAAATCAAACCCAAAGCTCGTATGAGAGAAGAAATTATTAAGATCAGAGCTGAAATTAATGCTATTGAGACTAAGAAAACAATACAAAGAATCAACGAATCAAAGAGTTGGTTCTTTGAAAGACTAAACAAAATAGATAAACTCCTAGCCAATCTTATCAAGAAAAGGAAAGAAAAGACCCAAATCCATGCAATAAAAAATGAAAGGGGTGAAGTCACAACTGTCCCTACAGAAATTCAAAGGATCATCAGCACCTACTTCAAGAACCTATACTCAAACAAGATGGAAAGCACTGAAGAAATGGACAGATTCTTAGAAACACATGAATTACCAAAACTGAATCAAGAAGAGATAAAAATACTAAATAACCCAATATCAGCCATTGAAATTGAAGAGATAATTAAAAACCTATCAACAAAGAAAAGCCCAGGTCCTGATAGTTTCACAGTTGAATTCTATAAGAAATTCAGAGATGATCTAATACCACTACTCCTCAAACTCTTTAATGAAATTGAAAAGGAAGCAGTACTTCCAAAATCATTCCTGGAAGCAAGCATTACCCTGATACTAAAACCAGAAAAGGATCTAACTGAAAAAGGATCCAACTACAGACCAATTTCCCTAATGAACATAGATGCAAAAATTCTAAACAAGATACTGGCAAACAGAATGCAGTGAATTGTCAAGAAGATTATACACTATGACCAAGCAGGATTCATCCTAGGGATGCAGGGATGGTTCAACATACACAAATCAATATATATAACACACCATATCAACAAAGTCAAAGACAGAAATCACATGATCATCTCCATAGATGCAGAAAAAGCATTTGACAAAATCCAACACCTGTTCATGATAAAAACTCTACAGAAATTAGGAACAGATGGTGTATATCTAAATCTGATAAAAGCCATCTATGACAAACCAACAGCCAACATCACATTAAATGGTCAGAAACTGGAAGCCTTCACACTAAAATCTGGAACAGACAGAGATGCCCACTATCACCACTATTATTCACTGTAGTTCTAGAAACATTAGCCAGATCAATTAGACAAGAGAAATAAATAAAAGGAATAAATATAGGAAAGGAAGAACTTAAATTATCATTATTCACGGATGACATGATTCTCTACATAGAAGACCCCAAAAATTCCACCAAAAAACTTCTAGATTTAGTAACTAAACTCAGTTGTATAACTGGATACAAAGTCAGCACCCAAAAGTCATAGCATTCCTATACACAAATAATAAACTCACTGAGAAAGAAATAAGAGAAGATATACCTTTCACAATCACATAAAAAAATGAAATACTTAGGAATTTATCTAACAAAGGAAGCAAAAGATCTTTACATCGAAAACTACAGTTTTCTACAAAAGGAAATTGAAAGGGATATCAGAAAATGGAATGATGTACCATGTTCCTCGGTAGGAAGAACTAAAATAGTGAAAATGGCCATAGTGAAAATGTACAGATTTAATGCAATTCCAATCAAAATACCATTAACATACTTCATAGAGTTAGAAAGGACAATCATGAAATTCATCTGGAACCAGAAGAGACCAAGAATAGCAAAAACAATCCTGGGCCACAGGACTAAGGCAGGTGGCATCACAATCCCTGACCTGAAACTATACTATAAAGCTACTGTGATAAAAGAAGCATGGTACTGGCAAAAAGACAGACCCAAGGATCAATGGAACAGATTAGAACATGCAGAAACAACTCCAAACACACTTAAATACATCATCTTTGAAGGAGCCAAACACCCTCACTGGAAGAAAGATAGCCTCTTTAACAAATGGTGTTGGAAAAACTGGCTTGCTACATGCTGAAAACTAAAACTAGATACATGTCTCTCACCATGTACTAAACTAAAATTGAAGGGGGTCAAAAATCTAAACATTAAAACAGAAACACTAAATCTACTGGAGAATAGAATAGGAAGAACTCTCGAAGACACAGGGGTAGGAAAAAATTTATGAACAGAACCCAGACTGCACGGGAAATAATACAAAGAATCAGTGCTTGGGACCACATCCTATTAAAAGGCTTTTGCACAGCAAAAGAAATCACCAATACAGTGGGGTGAAAAACCTACAGACTGGTAAAAATTTTTTGCCAGCTGTCCCTCAGACAAAGGTCTGACATCTAGAATATACAAAGAACTCAAAAAAATCAACACCCCCCAAATTTAAAGACCCAATCCAAAAGTGGGCATCTGAAATGAATAAACATTTCTCAGATGAAGAAATAAAAATGGCAAATAAATACATGAAAAAGTGTTCAACATTACTAGTCATTTGAGAGATGCAAATTAAAACGTTAAGATTCCATCTCACTCCAGAAAGAAAAGTTATTATCAAAAAATCAACCAATAATAAATGCTGGCAGGGTTGTGGGGAAAAGGATCCCTCTTCCACTGTTGGTGGAAATGTAGGGTCCAGCCACTGTGGAAATCAGTATGGCGATTCCTCAAAAAACTACAACTAGAGGTTTCATTTGATCCAGCTATCCTCTACTGGGCATCTTCCTAGAAGAATTACACCACATACCACAACGATATATGCACAACCATGTTTATAGCAACACAATTTGTAATAGCTAAATCTTGGAAACAACCTAAATGCCCAACAGCTAGTGAATGGCTAAAGAAAATGTGGTTTTTCTACACAATGGAGTACTACTCTGCCATAAAAAGGATAAACTAGAGACATTTGTAGGTAAATGGATGTACCTTGAGAACATACCCTTAAGTGAAATAAATCAGACACTCATGAGTACACATCGAATTGTTTCTCCGTTATGAGAAACCATAAGGATAAATGAGGGCAAAGAGGTGTAATAGATATTAAGTAAAAGGAAGATAATAATCAAAAGAGAGGAGAACTAGAAAGGGGGAAGGGGGAAAAGAAGGAAAGGAAAAAGGAAAGAAAGGGGAAAGGGAAAAAATGAAAAAATATAAATAAACCTGCTGTAAATAGGGAAGGGGGAGCAGAAGGGAGGGGTGGGGAAGAGGATGGAAAATCAAGATTAATCATGTACAGGTACAAAATAACCATGATGAATGTGACCATGTATATGTGCTGCTGAAGAGAGCACAGCGTGACCATTATGTATACAATGTACCAATACATGCTCTTGGTTTAAAAAAAAAAAAAAAAGCAACCTGAGGCTTAAACCAAACCCTCTGCCAATGTCACAAAGCAAGTCAGAGCTGGGAGGCTCCTGACTGCTCGCCAGGCTTTCAGTTCCTTCGAAATAATACCTAGGGAGAGAGAGAGGGGAGCGGTGGGGAAAGGCCAGGCCCATGGAGCTGAGGCAGTGTGGGGGGGGCAGACACAGGGGAAGAGAAGGGTAGAGGGGGCTAGTGGCACAGAACTTAAAATGAGTTTTCTGTTTGCATTAACTTTCCACTGTGTGTTCTTGCCACGCCACTTTCACAGCATGCTGGGCAGGGTGGCAGATGTGAGGAGTAAGCGGCAGCTGCTGGGCCGGGGGCAGGGGCTGGGAGGATGCTGGCAGCAGAGTGACAGAACTGTGGAGGCATCTTCCTGGCACTCAAAGGGGCTGCCTGTCGGCAGTGAGCAGAGGTGGGGCCCCACCACCAGGTGTGTGTGTGGTCAGAGGAATTCAGACGGCTGGTACCAAACTGGAGGGGCAGAGGGGTTGGTTGTAGCTCCCGGGGATGCCTAAGACTTCTCGCAGGTCCAGGTGGGATGCCCTGCTGGCCACAGTGGATGCGAATGCTTCACACACCTGCTCTCATTCCATCCACAGCAGCGCACTAGGTGGCTGCTATCTCATCTTCCATACTTTGAAAGGAGGAAACCGAGACACAGGGCGCCAAGCTGGAGCAAGTCACAGAGGAGGCAGGACTGTCCGCAGCTGCAGCCCTACGGCCCTCTGGATGGGAGGACCATTTCTGGGGCACCTGTCCTGGAGGCCGCCACTGTGTGCCTTCTGGCCTTAGCTCACTTGTTGGTCCCGGGTCGCAGGGAAGGAGTGCGGTCAGCCCAGTGTCACAAGAGGGCAATTTTGGTGGAGAGAAGCTGAGGGACACATTTCCATGCTCAGCTTCCGAGCATCAGACCTGGGATTTAAGCCCAGGAAAGAGACCCCCGATGATTGTGGTTCCAATTTCTTTTATTTATCCGCTTCCCTCCATGCCCATCTACTTTGCATGTTGACTGACTGGCTGGTTCCTTTAACAAGGAACTTTTTAAGTCCTATGTATGTACGGTGACACGTAGGGAGGAGACACGAGGATGCCAGGGACCTGTTTCTGGTGGGGTGTCGCGAGGAATGCCGGCCAGCCCAGGGTAGGGCTCAGCAGTCAGCCGCCAGCATGCAGCCAGCTGTGCGTCACCCCGCAGACACACCAGGCACTGACCTCTGTCTGCGGGTGGACTGTCTCTGCTCTGAGATTGTGGTGTCGGCCTGAGCACCAGCAGGGTAGCTGCACGCCACAGAGCCCCGGGCCCTCTGCTCTTCAGATGCTAAGCTGAAAGCGGGAGCTTGGTGACTCTTCCTCCGGTGGGGAGTCTGGCAAACTGTGGGGGCTGGCACCACACCTGCATGGCACTTTCCTCTGCCTGCTCCATTTCCTCCTCACTCTCTTTCCAAGGAGCCTGGCAGTGGGGGCAGGAAGAGCACTGGCTCCGGGGTCGGCAGATCCAGGTCCACATTCTGGTCAGTCACTTAGCAGCGTGACTGTCACTGAGGCTGTGCCAGGTCTTAGTCTCCTGAGCTGTGAAATGGGATAACAGTGCCCTCTCCCAGAGCTGCCATACGGGGTCACAGGACAAGGCTGTGCGATGTTAATTTCCATGCCATTGTAATTCCCAGATACCATGAGTGGCATCCAACCATGGCCAAGGTGTGCCCATGCTCCATCCTCTGTGACAGGCTTCCTGACTATCCACCTGCTGGCTTCTGGAGGGCTGGGTCTCTTATCCACAGCACTCGGCTGCAAGGCAGATGCTGGGCTAGCTGGGGCGTGAGTGATTCTGGGCTGTGGCCTTTCCCCCAGTGTACACCTCTTGATGGGCAGCCCCTTGCTGCTAGAACCCAAACTCCCAGCTTGCTCCTCATAGTCCTACATAATCTGGTCTCTGACTTTGCCCCTGGCTTCATCTCACACCACAGTCCCCCATATTCATCAGCTTCCCGGAAGGTCTTCGACGGCCAGCCTCTGCCCAGGGGCCTTGGCATGTGCCATGTGGGAGCACTCCTTCCCCCGTTCACTTGGTGGACTGGGACTAATACACAGGTCTAAGTGCATCACGTCCTGCGGGATGCCTGCCATGACCCCAGCCCACATCTCCCCACACTGAACTAAGTTAGGTCTCTCTTACAGGACCCTGTCTTCTGATTCATTCGACTTATTGCCATTTATAATTAGGTATGTGTGAGCCTGCTTATGGATTAGTGTTCATCTCATCATGCGGCTGGAACACGCTAGCTCTGCCCCCATCATGATCTGGCTCACGATGGTATCTCCTGAGGTGGGGATAGTATGTGTCCACGTGAGGGAGGCAGCAATAGGGAGGAAGCAGGGAGACACTATTGGGTAGAGGCCAGTGGGAAGGCAGAGGGCTCCAGAGGTTGACAGAGTGAGTCCAGGAGAAAGATCCAAGTACAGGCTGTCTGAATTTTCAGTTTCAGAGCAGCAGCCATGAAAGCTGGTGTGATGTAGGTCCTGGAAAAGCGGTGGAGGTGGTCTTACAGAATCTGGTGTGGCTGGCATCCAGAGTGCCTGAGAGCTGAGAAACAGGCCAGAAAGTAGGAGGGCTCTGCGGAGGGAATCTGACAATGCCCATATCCCCACGGGATGGAGTGGCCCTGCTTCCAGGCATCCAAGAGGGCTGGAACTTCACCAGCACCCCTGGACTCAGTGGCAGGGTCTCTGGGGAGAGGGGCTCTGCCAATATAATCGCAGAGTGGGTGGACTAGAAACTTTCCCTTGGGGGTCTGCTGCCTTGGACGGCAATGCTGCATAGACTCCCTAGGACCTGGCTGCACAGTCCCCAAGCCACACTGGGGCCTTGGTCCTCCTGGCAGCAATTACAAAGTCAAACAGCAGAGGGAGGGAGGTTGGAGAGACAAACAGGAAGCTGATAATTGCCTCTTGCAGAAGCTGCTTTCTTAAAATAAAAGATTTCATACCCACACTAGCTACATAACCCTCATCCTGTCCCTCCCAGAACCCTGTGATTCCTCCTCCCGTTGTCCACCTTCTGATCCTATGTTCTGCTCTAGGACTAGGATATCGATGTAGAAACCAGGTAACAGAAAGTCCTACTCTGTGTATACCACTTTTTAGGGATCCTGAGCACACAGCCATGTGTAATCACTCTACACTCCCAGGCCAGAGCCACTGCGACCACGTGTCCACTCACGGACGCATGGCCTGCCCAGCCCTGGCAGGCAGAGCAATGCCACACCACTGAACTAACCCAGTATTCAATAGGACTGGCTGCAAAAGTGCAAGTCAGAGGGGAAGCAGATGTCATGAGCCCAAGGAGAAGCCACTTTTCCAATGACAATGTATGAAAAGTCATATAAGATCACAGGTTGTTAACTTCATTTTTTTCTTGGTGGTGGTAATAGGGATTGAACCTAGGACCTTTGCTCTGAGTTACATCTTCAGCCCTTTTTATTTTTTATTTTGAGATAGGGCCTAAGTTGCTAAGTTGCCAAGGCTGGGCTCAAACTTTGATCTTTAAGTTCAGGGCTCCCTAGCCAATACCAGGGCCTGTTAGGAATGGAGCTGCACAGCATGAGGTGAACAGCAGGTGAACCAGCAAAGCTTCATCTGTATTTATAGCCATTCCCCATCACTTGAACTGCTGCCTGAGCTCTGTTTCCTATCAGATCAGCAGAAGCATGACATTCTCATAGGAGTACAAATCCTACTGTGAATTGCACACGGGAGGGATGTAGGTTGAGCATTCCTTACAAGAATCTAATGCCTGATAATTCGAGGTGGTGCTGGGGTGGTGATGCCAGTGCTGGGGAGCAGCTGCAAATACAGATTAACATCAGCAGAGATCTGTCTGCACAGAGATCATAATAAATGAAGTACTTGCGGACTTATATTAAAATCCTACCAGTGAGTGGCAAGTGACAAGCTGCATTTGGTGGAAGCTTTACAGTGGCAGGTGATTGATGGACTTCAATTGTACAGCTGCATCTGGCTGCAGGCTTTAAGTCAGAATCCAACTTGTTTAGCCCATATGTGGCCTGCCCATTATTTTATTTACCACTTCAGTCTATGCCTGTTTCCCCACACTGCTCACATATCTCAGTCAGTTTTAGTAAGCTTGCAAGCAAACCCTAGCCAAAACAAAGAACTTTGCAAAGGGGGAAAGACTCATTGTGAGAAAACAGGACTCTAAGCATGCCAACAAAAGTTGCATTTGAAAGATAATACCAAGCATCCTGCTGAAACCAGGTTCAGTGCAATAGGTGATTCACATTCTCCAAGTCTGCTTTGTATATGTGGATACCAGCTATCCAAGGAAGACACGAAATCTACAAAACTGCTTTGCTTTATGGCAACCGAGCACCCCACATTAAAACACAAGCCTTCGGAGTTTTTCAGAAGAAAAAAATGAACACAAAGAACAGAGGCAATTATTAAAGGCTTCATCTAACGTATCTGCACTGAGAACATCATTCTTAGTGGCTAACCACACTGCTAAAGTTAAGAAGCCCTTTACTATTGGTGAAGAGTTGATCCTGCCTGCTGCTAAGGTATTTGTTTGAACTCTTAGAAGTGGCTGCAGGACAAAAGGTGGCATGTGTTCCTCTATTGGATAGCACTATAACTAGACAAACTGATGAAATAGCAGAGGATACTGAGGCACTACTGTTAGAGGGCATTAATGAGTCAAGGTCGTATGCACTCCAGGTTGATGAGTACCAATGCTGACAAGGCAACAACACGTGTTTCTGTGGGATCTATTTCTCAGGAGGATGTGCATGAAGGTATGTTCACTTTTGTTGCCAACCAATACCGTAGATGGTCTTCGAATGATTACATATCAGGGAAACTAAATTGGTCATTTTTTGTCAGCATACGCATGGACAGACTAGCTGCCATGACCAGAGGTCACTTCTAAGTGCGAATCTGTGCACTGTGTCATCCATAGAGAAGTGACAGCTAGCTGAAAAATGTCACCTGAACTTAACATTTAGCGGGATGTGATTAAAATTACCAACCACATTAAAGTATATGCCCTTAACTCATGTCTGTGACACAGAAGTGAGATGGCTTTCTGAAGGTAGGTCACTGAACAGAGTTTATGAGTTATAAGAGCTGCTCTGGAGATTTCTTTTAGAAAAACAGTCACCACTGGCAAAATGTTTCACTGATACAGAATGGGTAACAAAACTTGATGACTCATTTGACATATTCAACTGTTCAAGAAACTTAATCTGTCATTTCAGAGGAGAATGATAACTGTGTTCAAGTTGAGAGATAAAGTGGCTGCGTTTAGGCCAAATGAGTTATGAGGGCAATAAACAAATATTGGAATTTATTCCAAATGAATATGTAAAATAATGAATTTATTTTACACATTTCAAACATTAACAGAAATTTTGAAAGAGACTGAGACAGGGTCTTCTTTTTCTCAGCTTGGACACAATCACCTGTCTCAGCTTTCAAAAATGTTTGAGCATTTCTTCCAAATCACAAAAGACCCCTGAACAGGGGAGAAATGATCTACAAACATTTGTGACTAAGTCAGGTGAACTGACTTTATCAGTGCTAAAAGAGGATCTCAAATGATGGTGGCCTTAGAAGTATGCTTCAGACAACTTCAAATCTCTACATGTTGTAGATTAAAGTCAAGGCAGAATATTCGGAAATGGCTATGAAAGTATTGAAAAGTCTGTCTCTATTTCCAACATCCTATCTTGTGAAGGGGAGTTTTCTGAAGTGACAGCGACCAAAAATGAGATTACAGTAGACTGTGACACTTCAGGTGTCACAGTTTCCCATCACCCCCAGATACGATCATTTTGTTGCAGGGAAACAAGCCCAGGGCTCCCACAGATTCTGCATTATGGTGACTTGTATAATTATTTTATAATAGACTACAATGAACAGAATAGAAATAAAGTGCATGACAGATGTAATGCACTTGAGTTAGCCTGAGACTATGCCCCAGACCACGGAAAAATTGTCTTCTATGATTCTCATTCCTGGTTCCAGAAATGTTAGGGACTGCTGTCCTGCAGTGCTGGATTACAGATGTGCACCGCCAAGCCAAGCTAATTCCATCTTTCTATGGCTACAACTAAGCCTGTGGAAGGGAACGTAGTCCCTACCGAAATCACTGATAACAGCTTCTTCAGAGACAGGGCTCGTCTGACATCAGCTGGATGAGTTTTTTGACATTTGCCATGTACCTGGCACTGTCCTGGGTCAGGGGACACGAACGCACATGAGACAGCAACTCTGCCCTGAGAAAGTGTCTGTGTTATGTGGAGGAAAGACAGAGGCAGAGTACATCGAAACAATGTGGGGTGCCATGCGGGATCAGCAAAAGGGCCTGGGTCTGCTGGGAGGACAAGATGGTGGTGCCAATGCCAGCTAATGTTTACTGCGGGCTTACTCCATGCAGGTGTTGTTCACGCCACTTCACTTGCATGAACTGATTCGCTCTCACACTGACCCAGGTAGGCTGAGACTGGCATTATTCCCATTTTAAGGGGTGGAATGAGGTCTGGGGAAGGTAACACAGGTCTACAGGCTCCTCAGCAGATTCCCGGATACACGATGAGCAGAGGAGGAAGCAGTGTGAGCAGAAAGGGTAGAAGAAGTGGTTCCTGTGTTACCTGGACACAAATTTAGGCTGTTTGTGAGGCTGGAGGGTGGTGGCTTTGGCAACTCCTGTGTGGGTGTCTTGCTGAGCTGATCAAAAATAAATTTCTTTGGTTTCTACCTCCCAAGCACATGGAGATGTCCCACCAGTATTTGGTGCCTGAATGAATGGAACCAGAACCAGATACCGACTTGGTGCACTTCACAAAATGCTCCCCATTTAATCTTCATGAAAATCCTATGAAGTAGATAGTACATCTTCTACCTTGTAGCCAAGGAAACCAAAGCTCAGAAAGGCTAAGTAATTTTCTCAGAGCCCAGCAGCTTATAAGTGATGAAGATGGGGCTTGAACCCAAGTCCACATTCTGTTCTGTTTTCCACCACCCTTACCCTGCTTCTCGCTGAGGCAAGACAAAAGAACACAGAAACTCTATCATCTACAGAGTTGAACATCATTTTTCTACAAAACAAAAAGAGTAGGCACTTCTTGTATTAGAAGTCTATTTTTCTGAAGATTTTCCAGCACTTGGTTCTCAAGAAGATCTGTCCAAACTGCCTGTAATATACTTGGTAAACACGAGCCAGAAATAATTAGCTAATGAGCTAACATCAATGCTAATTATCTGTGGCAGTGGAGGCAAGCATCAATGTGGAGAGTAAAAAGCTGTGGGAAAATGTCCCTTGGATGTGGGGCCAACCTGAGCTGTACCCTCATCCTCCCTGGTGTTTCTGTGCCTGTCAACGGGGTCTTGTTTACAGGGGTCCCTGTATACGCCAGTGCTCTTAATACCTTACCCTCCTCCTGCTCTGTTAGCTCTGCTTTGTTCTTCTGTCCTGGAGATATTTCATTTTGAATTCTGTTTTCATTGCCTGTCTATTGGTCTTCAAACCTCAAATTTTCTTAAGCCTGTCCCTCTCCTCCTTTGGTGGTAGTGGGCATTGAACTCAGGGAGCACTGAGCTACATGCCCACCCTCCCCCTTTTTGAGACAGGGTTTTGCTGTGTTTCCTAAGATAGACTTGGACTTGGTATCCTCGTGCCTCAACCTCCCAAGTAGCTGGGATTACAGGCATGAGCCACCATGACTGGCTTGGGCCTGTTCTTGTCATTCAGGCTGCAGACTCTTGTACCCCATTACTCCATGTTCCTCAGTTGCATGCCATTCTTGCACTCCTGGTCCTGACCCTCAGAATCCCAGGGCAAGGGCCCTCCAGAATAAAATGTGCAACGCTTCACAGATTTTAGTTTCAGTCCAGTCATCCCAAACATACTTTCTTAAATTTGATGACATCTGATCAGTTATTTTTGTGTCATATGATGAGAATAAGATGCTCTCAGAAATATCATTTTTGAGGAATGAAAGAATACATAGCTTTGTTTCATCTACAACAGTACTGCTCGACTGGAGACCATCATCGCTCCTATTTTACAGAGAAGCATGCCTATCTCAGCGACACTGTAACTTGTCATTAAGAGTTTGCTGTAGAATTAAACTTGGTCTATCTGAGCCCCAAACCTATACTCCTTCCCTCTTGCTTGTAAGTCCGGTAAGAGTTAAGGACAGGTAAAGACACAGTTAAATGTACACAGGTGACAGCTTGAGGGAGCTTCACAGAGAGGTATGTGAGAACATAAAAGTCTTCATGTAATATGTAAATAAGCATCCATTAACTTTTCTGTCTTTTGTAAGTTTCTTAAAAAAATACATCTATATATCTAAATCTGTATCTCTCCATCCATCCATCTGTCCGCCTGTTGCCCAGAACAGGTACTGGGCAGAAAGGGGGTGGGATGACATGACAAAGCTGTGCCACAGTTCTAGGTATAAAAGGTGGCTGTGAACTGCAGGTAATACATGCGGACGACCTTAAATTCTCATTTCCAAGCAGCTGCTCCAAGTTCCTGCCCATCCTATGGCTTCCATCACGACATGAGAGGCTGGCAGGGCAGTTGTCTCCTTTTACTTCCTTTTTTCCTGGCCCTATATGACCCAGAATCCACACATCCCCATTCAAAAGCCTCCTTTTTATATACACTATCCTTCCACTCCCTCTCCCATGTAAGAAGGCCAAGAGACGGAGCCTGTGCCAAATTAATAGAGGACAAACCCCTGAGAGAAAAGTGTGTCAGAGCAATTCTTGGCAGAATAAAAGAGTCCGGATCAGCAGAGGCTTCTCAGGGGCCTGTGAATGGCAGACAAGCCGGTCACGTGGGAAGCACTCTATTATGTTTTTAAAGAAGGCAACAAAATTAGCAGATGTAGATTGGTCACTGGAGGTAAGGCAGGCATTGATTTTTGAGGAAAGATTTGAATTAATATGTCCCAACTGGCTGAGATGATCCAGGATGGGGCTGCTGTGGAGGGAATGCAGAGTCCCAGCGCCAATCTGGGTGAGGGGACACGGGCTTGGGAGGTGCGTGTGGGTGGGCTCATCACGTGTGCATGAGTGTAGGAGTTCTGAGCGCGTGCTTTAGGGTGCCAGGGATCTCGGAGGTGGAGGGATGCAGGAGATAGGATGTAGGGCTGACTTCAAACACAAAGTGCTGGATGCATCCCGGGCAGAAGTCACCAGTGGGGGACTGCACACAGGAGCGTGCCCAAGTCCACAGCCGAGAGAAAAATGGTGGAAAGTGAGGGACAGGAACAGGGATTGTAGGGAGGACAGCAGGCAAGTGGGCCCCAGTGAAGAAAGAGGCTGCAGTCCAGAGCAGGGGACAGGAGTGAAAGGCCACCACCCTGCTGCAGAGACAGGCACAGCGGGAGGCTGTGTCTTGTGCTCCTGGTATGAATCGGTCTCCACACCTTGGTGGGCTCTCCACCGAGAGGTGTGTGTGCAATGCTGACCCCAGCCCTCTAGCAGGGGCTGCAGTGGGCACTTTCCAATCAAGGTGGCCTCAGCATTGCCCTTGGCCATGCTGCAGTGCACTGAGATGAGTCTGAGAATTCCCGCTGTTGTGTTCTGTCAGGCCAGATTTTCCTCGGCATCAAACAGTCTGTACTCTTCTTGGAAGACTGATACTGCAGGAGTGCCCTACGGAAGTGGGGACACAATGTGCCTGAATTTTCCCACAGTGAGATTTTGACCTTGTATGGCTGCTCCCATCAATCAGGATGGTCACATGTCCTGGAGGAAGCCCTAAGAGCAGGAGGGTGGTCGCACGTGACGTGAGGCTCAGATGTGCCCTCCCCTGTAACAAGTCACAGCGCTGGCGTGTGAGGCTTCTGCCCCTAGAAGGGGTAATCGAAACATATGGTGAATGTTTATATTAAAGAAAGTTATTACGGTAAAAGATACATTGCCAAGAATGATAGGATAAGTACACTTGAAATGAGAAGGAGTATTTTGAGGGGGATTAATGGCAATGTGTCTTTTACTATAACAACTTTTTAAAAAATTTAAACATTCACCATATTCTTTTATTGAATCTTGTATTTCATGCCAAAGGGTATGCACATTTCCTCATTTGGTCCTCAGCACAGCTCTTCTGCAAGTGCATAGTGTTAGACCCATTTTATAAACAGGCAGTTCCTGACTTACAAACTTTCAACTTGTGATTTCTTGATTTTATAACAGTGTAAAAGCAATATGCATTCAGTAGAAACTATACTTTGAATTTTGGATTTAAATCTTGGGCTAGTGATGTGTTGGGATGACCCTCTCATGATTCTAAACGGGCAAACAGCTGCTGCTTACGTTCCGTGTGGCCAGTGAGGTTTGTTAGGATGGGTATGTTAAATGCATTTTGGACTTCCAATATTATCAATTTAGAATGGCTTTGACAGGACATAACCCCACTATAAGCTGAGAAGCATCAATGCAAGAAAACACATTCAGGGAGCTGGTGTGACTTGCCCAGGTGACCAAGTCAGCAGGTGGCTAGCTGGCAGGCCTCCGTGACACACAGGACACTCCTGCCTGTCAGTGGGCACAGTCCACTCCGTCTGTCCATGCTGCCCTGGAGGGCCCTGCAGGAGCAAGGCTGCCCACATGAGGCCTGTCCTTGGGGTGGCGCATCCCCTCTTCCCAAAGGGCTGGCCCCGGCTCCATGTCAGGTGGCTTCCCTTCCTTCCGGCTTCACAGACTCCATGCAGCGGCCTCCTTGGTGGTGGCCGAGGAGCCAGAAGTTAGGGTAGGACGGGGTGCCAGTGCCAGGAGGACCTGGGCAGCAGCAGAGTACACAGGTGTCTGTGTGCCTAAGACCACAGGGACAGAGGACAGAGGACAAGCAAAAAGAAGGTCAAGAGGTAGGTTGTCAGCGAGGTGGGCCAGGAACAAGGAGAGATGGCAGGACAGCTGATAGAGGGCCAGCAACCAGAACGCACAGCCTGCCCGGGGCTCTCCTGAGGCCCAGGTGTACCTTGGGACATGCATATTCTTCATGATTACCTAATTCCAGGGTTCCAGGCTGTGAAAAGCCCTCCAGGGGAGGGGACCCCAGGCCTCTCGAGAACCCCTGCCCCTCAGACCTGCCAAGAAGGGGATGGGAAAACAACAGTGGGGAACTACCTAAGGGACAGAGGCAGTGAGGGATGCACAGACCCTCCCAGGGAGGTCTCTGGGGCTGCAGTAGCAAAGCAAATCAAATGCTCCACTGGCAGAGAGGAGTAGGTACGGCTCCTGAAGACCAGCGACAGAATCAACGCAGAGACAATGCGACACTGAACGCAGGAAACTGTAGACAGCAATGTGATCCCCCAACTGGAAACAGCAACACCTAAAAATACTGAGCTGTGGTTCTCCCAGGAATGCTCAGTGGCCCACATTCAATCTAGGAGGGCTTCTGGATTATGGGTTAGAGTAAATAAAGAAGATCTTCTAAGCAGCATAACCATAGGTTTTTAGTGTAAAATGACATCTGGCACCAACATATTGTCTGTCTTTGAGAAACTCAAATTGCCAGTCGTCCCAGAAGCTGCTGCTGCTCTCAGCAAATCTCTATCTCGGGTTTGCTCCAGACGTGGGAAGAACAGACGCTTGGATTTCATCTCCCACTGGGTCCTGGAGTCTCTACTGCTATGCAGGAGCCACTCTGGGGGACAGGCTGGTCCCTGGTCAGCACAGGGCTTGGTCACTCTGGCAGGGGCAGCTCACAGTTGGCCAGCCCACCACCCAGGCATAGATCAGTATGCACCCATCTCTTCTCCAAGAAAACAACTTTTCTAGGCGTGGCGACACACACCCTATAATCTCAGCACTCTGGGAGGCTGAGACAGGAGGATCGTAAGTTCAAGCCCAGCCCAGGGAACCCAGTGACTTAGCGAGACCCCCTTTCAAAATAAAAAATAAAAGAAAAGGGCTGGGGTGTAGCTCAGTGTGGAGGCTCTGGGTTCAATTCCAAGTACCGCGTGAAAACGCCGCAACCCCCACCCTGCCCAAACAAAGCCGAAACAACTCTAAGTGCACCACTTCTCCATGGCTGGTGGCATTTTCTTTGTTAACAAGGAAAATTCTATGACAGCTCTTATTCCTGGTTCTATAATGTCCTAGAGATGTGACTGAGGGTGAATCACTTAGTATTTTATTCCTCAGTTTCTTTGCTTAAAAAGCAAGAAAAAGAGTATCTCTGACTGTCCTGAAATAGCTAGTCCTGCTTGAATGCTCCATGCTCTTGTCCTCCACTCCCAAACCCTGTTGCCTCCTTGTCCCGACCAGGTGGCCTTTCTCCCTGAAAACCTACTATGACAGCAGGTATGCGTGCTTTCCCCCCACCCTGACCTTTGACTCAGGAAGTCAGCTAGTTGCCAGGGAAACCAGCCCGCAGGCCTGGGATCCAGAGAAGATGAAGGGCTGCCTTCAAAAGAAAAAGAGCAGGGATTTCTCCCTGGCCCTGACCCTGCTATTCCCTGGGTATCGTGAAATCCCAACTTCAGATCCTTACTCTGCTCAGCCGGGAGTCTTTGAAGAGCCAGGCAGTAAGAAACTGCAACTGCTCTCTTACTTCTGATGTTTTGGACATTATTCATTATCCTTTCTCCCCTGTGGCTGAGGCCAGTGAAAGCAGGGAGCTGGTTTTTCTCTCATGCAATGCTGCCCAGTGCCCAGCTTGTAGCTGACTTCACCACCGCGTTCTTGCTGGCCCATCACTGATACAGCGACTATGTTGCATATGCAATAGTGACTTTAGACACCATGAATCTTTGAATGGAGCCACACAGTGAAACCCGAAGCCCCTAGTTTTGGAGAGAAGAACTAGCAGCCCCCAAATGGCTAGAGATGAGGGTGCTGACATCCCATCTGCCAGAATTCGGGAGGCTGAACACATTTGGGGCTGGAAGGCAGAAGGGACAATGAGTAAATCACCCTGGGACAGACAAGGGATTAAAAAGCTGTATGGGTGGGCATATTCTGGCACTACACAATCACGTGTTGGAAGGACCCGTGTCCCATAAATATGTATAGGCGTCACAGAGGACTCTCAAAGGTTCCTGCTGGGTGAACATGAAAGACACAGGAGTGGTGATAAATAAAATGGCCAATGTGAATGACCATCTCTGATAGGCGAACCTGGAGAGGGGAAGGCGTGAGGCCTTTGTGTGAAGAGGACAAGCCTATGGACCACTGTAGACAGGGCTCTCCTGCCCATCCCAGAAATACTGGCCCGGCTGGCCTTGCTCTTTCCTGACTCCTGTGGGTCCAGCAACCAGGAGTACAGGTGACTAGGCTCTGTCCAAGGACCAGCACATCTGCCCCTTCCTGCATTAAAGAGACCCCAAATTTATGAAGTTTGTTAGACCTAGGAACACCTTCCAAGACTGATGGGTAGGGATGGGAAGGCAAAGATTATATTAGTTTTCACATTTGTCCTCCGCATCCCAACTAATGGGCTGAGCTCTACTTTCTGAGCTTGGTTATCAGGTCGAGAGGTTTGATCCACATGGTCTCACCAAGGGTGGGGAGCACACTGGAAACCTCAGACATGTGTAGAGTTACCTGTTTTGGAGACCGGAATAGCTGTCTACAACAATGGCATGTGGGCTACGGTTTATGTGCAGTGCCCTGCTGTGCCTAAGCTCTGTTTGAGAAACGTAGTAAGTCTCTTGCTCTATTTACTAGTAACTGGAAATATCACTTCCTCTTGGCCACCTGAAGTGATAGAAAAATCAAACTCCCAAGGTCAAAGAATATATCTTTGACAGAGAACCATCAAGCAGTTACTGGACTAGATGACTTCTACATGGGGCGTCTGAGTGGATGCAATGACTATCAGTCATCAGAGTTCACAGCACAATCCTGGCACATAATACAAGCTCAGAACAAGTCTAATATTATCTAATTTCCTGTAACATTTGAAATATAATGAGCCACAGAGCAGGGCCCCTGGTTTCTCAGAGGCTACCTGCAACTTTTCATGCTTTATTACACCCTGGCTGAATTTCTATCCAGGTCATAGTGATTTTGCCTAAGAGAATATAAATTAAGTTCAGTAAGTTGCCTGATCCAGGCTCTCAAAGACTTTATTAACATTGGGAGACATTACTCAGCGCTGTGGCCTCCCTGGCTATAATTTTGCAATTTCATCTCCAGAGGCATCACTGCCTCTGTCTAAATTCTTGAGGTGGATCTTTCCACTGGCTCTGCAAACCTTTCAGTTTAGTCATTCCCACCTTTAAAAAAGATTTACTGGGGATTAGCATTCTTGGTCATTTATCACATTTCTACTATAATTGTGCTCACAACCCTGGTCCCTGGATAGACAGACACATAACAGATTAAGGTTGAGGAACAATAAAGGTGTGAGTCTAAGGCAGGGCCCACGAAGCCCAACCTACTTCTTTCCTTCTGAGTGTTACCTCACTTCCTGTCATTTGTTAAAAATGTTCTAATCAGGTTTTTCAGGCCAACAGCTTGAATTATCCTAGGAGAAAAACTCCTGGCACCCAAAAGGGCACTTTCCCTTGGAATCTGCCTCCTGGCTCTCATGGCATTGACTTGGCTAAGACAGGTCTCCAAGGAAAGGCTGATCACCAAGATGTTTGTAATGCTTGGCTCTGCTGATAACCAGAGAACACACCCACTGCCCACTCCAGCGTTCCTTTCCCCACAGTCCAGGGGTGGCTACAACACACTGGTGCTGTCTCACTAAGAGGCAAGTGGTGTCCAAGTTCTTGCACTCCAACTGAAAGTGGGTGGGAACATGGCCGCCAGACCCTGGATCACCCAGACCAGCATTCCATGAGCACTTCCTCCATGCATGGCTGTGGGCTCAAATTTAAATGCATACTGTATTGGTCACACTTTGTACACTGCTAGTGTCACCTACATTTTACAGATGTGGAATGAAGACCAGAGAGGTTATGTAATTTACCTGAACTCACTCTGTGAATGAGTGCCAAGCCATTAGACTCTAATGTCTGGATTCTTGGGAAGTCCACCTAAAGCGCATTGTTAAATTGCCAACTTAGAAGGATAAGAGATTTTAAAAACAATGTTTTCTAATTTAAAAAAAAATACAGAAACTGGGAAGCAGGTTCAGCTATGCCCGATCTGATGGTCACTCAGACTGAAGATGGCCAGTGGTCCCCAGATCCCGCACATCCTGTCCTGGGCAAGGTGCGAGGTGACCAGCAGATGAGCAGGTTGACACTTGCTGTGGCTTCTGGACAAGCCGTGCTGTCCTCAGCCGGGATTCTCCTCAGTAGGCTTTGGATTTACAGCCCTCCCCCAAATGGGGTCCTACCTCCGACAGACTTCCCGGGAGACAATGCCGTGTAGGGAGGGAGACATGCTGTACACAGTGGTAAGCTGGCTGTGAAATCCCTTCTCCTGCCTTGTAGCTCTGTGTTCGCATGACTTCACAGCTCTGGCTTTGGTTCACTCAGGTGTTAAAACAGGGCTCAGAGCTACTTCGGAGTTATAAGGATTAAATGTGTGACAGAGAACACACTTGAAAGTTTTATAAACCTTAGTAATTGAGAAGATAACTAAATTTATTTTCATCAGGATTTATCCTCCAAAGATACCTGAATTTAAGAGGAATTTAATGAAATAAATGGTGCTCAAATGAGTGGGATGTGTGGGCAGCAACAGAAATTCAGGAGCGAGTCCTGGCATGTCTTCTGGCTGGTAGGAAGGACCAGAGCAGTGCTGGTTGCCCCGTTGAGAGAGGCTTGCCCTCTGGCCTCACTCTAGCCGACCTTTCCTGCACTCTCACCTTGAGTAGTCCAGGTTGGCAAAAGAACTGGTGTTTCCTGTCATAGAGGGGCTGCAGACTGGGCATAAAGAGGTGGGACCTGGACATGGGTGAGCATAGCTGGAATACTTGAGGTCTTCACTCAGCTCTGTGCTGCAGGGGCAGGGGTAGAGTGGAGGAGGATGCACTGCGGGAGCAGTGTCAGAACCCAAACTGGTACAAATCCATGCAGGTCACACAGAGGGCTGAAGGAGTTAGCCTATCAGCATGCTCAGCACTGCCTCCCTATTAGGATTACCAGCGAGAAGGGGCTTGCTGAGCATGCATTCTCTTTAAGTAACAAGACAAAAGACAACAAATAAGTTAGTTGCCATTTATTCTTCGGCCATTCAGCCAGAAGCCTCCTGGGTGCACACTACGCTGGGCACCTTTGGGGGATACGACTTATGATGATAGATACACTTCCAATGCATACTACAGGCACTCACACAAATCTGGGTTAGTCAGTTTCCCACTGCTGAGATAAAATGCTGACAGCCACAATTTAAAGGAGGAGAGATTTATCTTGGCTCATGCATGGTTTTGGAGAATTCAGTCCATGGTAAGCTGGCTCTAAGGCAGAGACATCAAGGTGGAACAATATGGCAGAGGAAAGCCACTTACCCAAAGGTAGCCAGGAAGTAGAAAGAGAAGGGAGGACCCAGGAAGGAGCTACACCCTCCAAAGGCACATCTCCAAGTGATCCACCTCAAACTAGGCCCCACCTCCAACAGCCCATTCAGCTATGAATCCATTAGTGGATGAATCCACTGGTGAGTGTAGTGTCCCCATGATCCAATCACCTTCCAAAAGCTCCACCTCTAAACACATGAGAATTTGGAGGAACATTTTAAATTTAAATCATAAGAGGGGATGTAACATGATAAATGCACACTTCTGTTGCACACTAGCGGCACTTACATATATATTTCCTAATTGAATTCTTGAAATAAATTTGTGCAGAGCAATCCCTAATGTCCATTCAGAGATTGGGAATCTGAGGCTCAGGAGGAGAGGGTGTCTTAGAACAGGGTTATTAAAATGGCAGAAATTGGGTTGAAGTCCATTGTTCATTCATAAAATAGTTGGGGCTTTTCAGAATTGATTTTGATGCACTTTGGTATAGATCTGTCATTTTATGAAAAAGACTAGCATTTAGAAAATTCTGTGAATTGTGAGTGCTCTGCATCTCCCACAAGGATTGGGGTATAGAATACAGACAAATACTCCCATACTAATTTTTAAGAAGAAAAGAGGAAATGCACTTTAAGCAAGAATACAGGGTGTCTGGGACAGTTTCCAGTCAGGAGATTTCCATCAGGACCTGGAAAAACTGTGATCTGCCCTGCATTATAAAAGTGAGAGTGGGGGTGGGGAGGAGGTGACCTTTTACTCATTTCTGCCTGTGGTAGTGACCTCAAAGGACACAAAACAGGGAGACATGGAGCCTGCCCAAGGGGGCACAACAATGCCCCAATTCCCTATTTTAAAACAGACGACAGTATAGCTTAGACTTTTTTGTCTTCCCCCAAAACTCAGACACCATTGCTATCCTGTCAGCATCTTATCAGACTTTGGATGAGCCTGACTCACGTGTCTCCCAGGGGCTCCTGGTTCCTGGGGACATCGTCTGGCCTTATGGGAGACGTTCTCTGCATTCTCCATTTGACGGTACAGAGGTGGCAAATCTTAAAGTCTGGTGGGGCAAAGAGAAGAACGAGAAACGAGAGATTCAGGAGGAGCATGTGACACTCCTGTCCTTTCAAGATGCCAAAGAAAGCAGCTTCTGGTGCCTTCACACAAAATAACATGGTTTGTTCACTCACTCTGCAAGTGTCCGCTGAGCGCCAGAGTCTGTTCTAAGCTCTGGGGTCACAGCAGTGAACACAATGGAGTTCCTGCTCTCAAGGAGCTTGTGTACTGGTGGAGGAAGCAGACGACAAACACAGAAAGGAAATGAGAAATAGATGTTTTCTAAGACAGATGTACCAGAATGGCTGCTTAGAAAAGGGTGTCACATCGTCATTTTCAGTAAACAATGGACGAAATGAGGGAGAGAACCACACGTAGAGAACGTGACCTGCGTATATGGGACAGCACGGGCAAAGGCAGGGAGGTGGGAAAGTGTCTTGTGCATCTGAGGTCAGCTTGGGGTCAAGGAGGCGGTGGGCACAGTGGCACACTGAGCGGACTTGGGGTATTTTTTATTTTTTATTTTCTATGTGTCAGGCATGTCCTGGTGTCTGGGATGAACAAGTCATGGCCCCTGCCTTGATGCAGCTTATGAGCTAGAAAGAGTTGGTAGACAAAGAAGGGCATGAGTGCAGGGCTCTGTGGTAAGTGCTTGGGGGCGGATCGGGGGAACTGAGGGCCCAGGAAAGGGTTTCCAAAGAAATGATCTTAAAGCTGGCAGGAACAGTTGTGAGATATGCCAGAAGTCCCTGTATTCTGCACCCAGCATTTTACTCTTTCCCTCCTGGTCAAATGCTTTGATCTGAGTTTCAACTCCCTTGTGTAGAAAATGGGAAAAACGTGACTTTAGGGAGAAACTCTAAAGAGAAAACGAGGTCAAAGGTGTGAAAATGCTCTGAAGACTGTAAAGTCCTAGAAAAATGTAAAACATCGCTACTACCTCACCACACTGCTTTGTCTTCCTATACACTGGTGACCCTGTGTGCTAGGGCACCGATGGTGCACAGGCTCCCAGCATCTCTGTCCATCCACCAGAGCTGGGCACCCAGTCTGTAAAGATGGAAAGCCAGGCTTCTTGGCCTCCTTGCCTCCTGTGGCCTCTATGCATACCGTGGCTCTCACTGGGGCCACTGGAGACACCACGCATGTGGCATTTGCCCCAGCAGTCAACTGGAATTGCTCAAATGTGTGTGCCAATTCCTGTTTGCTTCTGGGCTCCTCATCTTCTCCAATCTGAACTGGCGATGGGACCCTGCTTCTGCTCTCCAGGCCCAGACAACAGGCGGACCCTGAGCTCCAGCTGTTCAGTCCCCTGCACTCCCATCTACCTGCACTGGGGAGGGCGATGCTCTTCCTGCAGAAGCCAGGCTTGGTGTTGTCCAGAGCTGGGTTTCTCTGTAGCAAGAGGTGCTCAACCAGGGAGAGAAAAGTCTCCCCTCTCTCTAAAGAAGGTGCATTTGGGGAGTAAATTCCATCAGCAGATTGGCCAAGTCATAGCTTACAACTAAACAGCCCCCAACAATGAAGTCAGAATGAAGTGTGAGCTTGTCCACTGGTGGGGGAAGCAGAGCTCCCCATGCCCCCTGGAGTCCCTTTGGGAAGGAGATTGTCTCCTCTTCAAGCCCAAGGCTCACGTGTTTCATCTTCCAGTGTATTCTCCCCAGTCGGGGCGCCCTACAGGAAGCTACCTCTTCACCTGAAATGGCCACTCTCGACGTGGTGGAAAATGCTGGCTGGGATCAAGCCCTCCAGTACTTCTTGGGCTACAATGACTATCTGGAAAATGGGAGTGTTAGAAAGAAGATCCCAAGGTCTCTTCCAGCTCTTGCCTTCTAGAATTTCATGACCTTTTGTTTCTAACAGCAGCACCCTGTCACCCGTCCTGGCTGAGGGGCCACCACGTCCTTTGGCTCTGACCTTGACATCTGCCTTCCCACGGTCTCTCCTGCTTCCCTCCCTGGTTTAGCAGCCTCCTAAGTCCCTGGGTCAGATTCAGGTCTTGTTTTGCATTTTGCCTGTTGTGGAGCATGCAGTTTGCTGTTGGTGCTCCATAAATACAACGGCAGATTAACAGACTCCCAGGTAGCACATTTTCCTTTCTTCATTCAGACAATCAGCCATTACAGTCTTGGCACCCCCGTATCATGTTTCCTTGTCAGCACAAGCTGCTGCTTCTCCGATATGCTAACAACAGTTAAGTATCCATTTACTCCCGTCTGCGAAGCACAGTTCCTAGGGCCTCTCTTGCCTTCCAGTGCTAATTGATATTTATTTTTCAATGGATGCATGCTTCCATTAGCATAGATTTCTGTCCAGAAGGTGGTTAGTTGTCTTGTATATAAGTAGGTGAGGGGCACTAGGGGTCTCACTGGTTGGGAAAAGAGTGACTTCAAATACCTAAAAGTTATCATGTATTCTAAACCTTCTTCCTGGATGGACTGGGGCATAAGGGCTGACCAGGCAGAAGAGCTGCTGGAACTGGGAAGGGAAGTGGGTTGGGTCTTGGGGGGTCTGATAGGAGGATGGCTGGATTGCTGGGTGGTGCTGCTCTCCCCCGGGCTGGGCAGCTGATGGAGGGCTCTGGGTCAGGCACAAGTCAGAGGGAAGAGGCAGAGCTGAGGTGGTCCTCTGAGACCTCCAGGAATGCTCAGGAGAACAGCAGCCCCATCCGTGGAGAGGGAGAAAGAAAATGTAGATCAAAAGCAAGCCACTAGGATCATAGGTTTTATGCCTTCACAATATAAAACACATTCATTTACTGTTAGAAGGAATTTTATTGATCATCGAATCCAGGGGTCGGTAAACTATGGCCTACTGCCTGTTTTTATAAATATAGTTTTATTGGCACAAAGCCAAGCCTACTTGTTTACATTTGGTCTCTTTCTTGTACTATAGGGGCAGAACTGAGTAGTTGTGACAGATTCTATGGCTCACAAAACCTAAAATACTCATTACCTGGTCCTTTAGCAAGAATATTTTCCACCATTTGGTCTAATCCATTTCCTCATTTTATAGGTAAGAACACTGAGGCCTACCGAGTTACACGACTCATCTTAAGTAAGCTAGCTGGTGACAGAGTTGGGATAAGAATCGTGACACGCAATACACAGGCCCTGTGTCGCTGTGCCCAGCTCACAGTGTCCCACCCTGAGGCTATTCTACTGATCATCTGCTCTTCACAACCAGCCACAATGCCGCGTATTTTTGTTCGCTTTTGTTTTTGTATTTTTGTTACAGGCTCTCACTATGCAGCCCAGGCTGGCCTTGAACTCGCAACAGTCTTCCTTCCTCAGGAAGGAAGTGCCAGGATTACAGGTGTGCATCACCACGCCCAGCTCACAACGCCATTTTACAGACACAGGGCAGAGGGGCAGGGCCTGGTCCAAGGTCAGTCCACCTGCCCACTCACAAGATGGGCACATTCTGATCCCACAGAGCCACCTCCCAAAGGCTACTTCCAGGGCCTGAGGCTTTAGAGGGCAGAGAGCTCCGAAGAGCTTCCCAGATAAGAGTGCATTTGGCTCCCGGGTCCCTCTCAGCATTAGCATTCACCTCTGTACCCACCAAAAGGACAACAGACAACCGTTTCGAGTCTAACTTGAAAACCCTCCCTATGGCTTTCCAGGGAAATCACTCTAAGGGCCCCAACAGGCTTGAGTGCCTTTAACACTCCTAGTTGCCTTCGATCCTCCAGTGCATCTGCTACAAACAGCAGAACACATAAGTACCTGATATTTACCTTCCTTTGAAATAAAAAGCACCCAAAGGAGATGACACGAAGGGAGAAAAAACAAGCCCCACTCACCCACAATCACACAGAGAGGCACACAGGTTAATTTGAGGCATGGGCCAGGCTCTGCCTTCTGTGTGGGGGATTTCCCAGAGCACCAGACTCCATCAGACCGGCAGGGTGATCAGCGCGTATGCTGGAGAGTGAAAGCGTTAACCCTTCTCCCAGCTGCCCTGCCGAAGAGGCTGTTTTCCTCCCCTGTTGCTGATGAGCCTTTACGTTTCCTGCATTTCCCCGTCTATTACACATTTCTCTCAGACAGACAGGAATGAATATTCATGCAGGAGATTAAAGCGCATCAGCAGCCACTTGGCCAGAGAATAAAGGATGCGTGTTGCAAGGGGCCATGTGGGACTTTGCACGGCCTTGCTGAGGCGACACGTGGGACACGAGCAAGGCTCCCTGGGCTCACAGAGCTCCTGGCAGTGTGGACACAGCCTGCATATCAGGGGTGATTTTTTTTTTTTTCTGGCCAAGGGAGGAAAGCTAAGGCTGACGGAGAAGGCAGCAAGTCAACGAAGCCAGCTAGTGGCTCAACTATGACCCAAGATACCCAGTGTGGTCCCCTCCCTTAAACTTGGCTTCAAGAAGACGAAAACCAACATGGCTTTTTAGGTACTGCATGTGGCACTAGGGACCACAGACAAACAATGTCTCTGCTTTTATTTAGTGGGAATCCATCTATGCCTGGTGCTACGGTAGGAGCTGCACCTATGCCATTTCTTTAAATCCTCACCTAGCCACAAGGTCTGCATTATTCTCATTTTACACATGCAGCACCCATTAATCAGAGAAGTAACTGCTCCAAAGACACACAGCAAGTTAGTGGTGGAGCAGGGAATTTCAGCTCAGCCACATGGCTTGTGAAGTCTGGAGCCTTTCTGTCCCTGGGGTTGCTGGCTGGCTGGACCTGGCCCATGCAGTGGGGTACCCAGCGGCTGCAGGGACACGCAGGGACATGCAGCGGCAATGCATGGATTCAGTGTGCTGCTACGTGTCCTTCTGAGAGCATGTTGAAGCTGCAGACCATTTGCACAACAATGTTTGTGTTAGTGTGAATTACAAGGACAGAGTGTGGCTGGTGTGAAGGGCTGGGGTAAAGGCCGGAGTCACAGACCACAGGGCTCATGAGAGTCCTGCTGGGGGTTCTCTGAAGGCTGCTGCTAGGGAAACCAAAGACAGTGAACACATGGGACTCCAGCTGAATTGGGGCAGATGGGTGGATGGAAGCGCAGGGAGCTAAGAACTGTCTCCGAGTGGCTGGTGAATGGCAGATCCACACCACAGACTCACGCTGGACTGCGGCAAAGGTCTAGGCTGGAGGATCAGTCTGACTCCAGAAACAAACGTGCCTCAGGCTGCTCAGTCCTCCCCCTCCATCTGTGTGGCCGAAGCAAGAACACGAGTTGGTATAGCAACACAGTCGCTTCTAGACTTCCGGGCACGGTCCCCGGGGTATCAGTTTAGGGACCTTCCTTTTTTTTTTTTAATTATGATCATTATTTTAAATTTGAGACAGGGTCTTGCTAAGTTGCACAGGCTGGGCTCAAACTTGCGACCATCCTGCTTCAGCCTCCAAGAGCATTGGGATTACACATGTGTACCATCATGCCTGGCTTTAGAATAACTTTTTGACCTCACTTTTCATTGCCAGGATTATCATCATCAGGCCCGCCCCTAATGTTACCAGGGTCTGAGGCAAGAATAAAAAAGCCCACCTATCACATGACTAAGTATTGAAAAGTCATAAATTTGGCCTAACAATTGTTCAATGAAATCAGGGATATTTTCCTCCCTTAATAAAAACACCTTCCTATCTGGAAGACCAGATTCAGATGCAACATTCTGGGTCCTAGAGGTGGGTGTTGGGCTGTGTGGCAAGGGGTAGCACACACAAGGGAGTGGAGACTGTCAAGGTCCCCGAGGAGCTGCAGAGAAATGAACAGATGGCACCGGGGTCCATGAGGGGCTGCATGCTCACACCGGGACACGGAAGCCCAGGAGACGGGGCTCTGTGCATGCCCTCGGCTCCATTCAGCCTTCAGCCTTGAGGATTCACAGCATAGCAGAGACCATCCTCAGGAGGCGGCTCAGGGAGAACTCAGGTCGTAGGAGCTCAAAGCTGTGTGAGCAGGGAATTCCCGGGTCCTGGCTACACTGAAGAATGGTCTAGAAGGAGGGGCATAAGCAGGTCTTCTTGGCTTTGCAGAATCCCACACTCTATGGCAATGGTGGCAAACCTATGGCACATGTGCTACAGGGGGCTGTCTGTATCACTGAAAGCTCTAAAAGGTTCTTTATCACTGCTCTATGGAAAAGGTCACAGAAGATGGGCTGGAGCAGGGGCCATTATGGTTTAGATCAAGAATGTCCCCCAAGGCCCCCATGTGCTCCAAGGCGGGACTTTGGGTAGGGGACTACATCATGGACTGGATTACAGCTGATTTACTCTTAGGAGGTGGGCCTGGTTAGAGGTGGGTCACTGGGGCATTGCCTGGTGGAGTGCATCTCCCTCCTCAGCTCCTCTCTTCTCTCTGCTTCCTGGCTGCCATAACGTGAGCAGCTTTTCTTCTGCCATTCTGCACTGCAGCCAGTTGACCATGGACTGTAACCGTTAGCCAAAATAACCCTCGCCCCTTTTAAATTGTGGGTGTCAGGTATTTTGTCCCAGGGACAAGGAAGGTGACCAGGATAGCCACCTAAATCACAGGGCCGAGGGCAGGGTTCAAGAATGGTAATGATCTTGGCTAACAGCAGTGAGCACCATGTAGTAATAATACTTATAATTAGCACGACACTCTAATGCTTAGTTGTCCTAAGCAGTTTATATGTGCTAAGTCATTTAATTCTCATAAAACTCTTATGAGGTAGGTGCGATTGCTATGGTCATTTTACAGATAAGGATCTTGAGACAGTAGTAAGCAGCTTTCCCCAGGGTCATTAGTGATGGACCAAGGTCACTAGCTGCAGATCCTCTCCCCATGCGCCTTCCGCACATGGCACAGCTCATCTTCGGACAAATATGGCTTACAGGGCAACCTCCCAGAGCTCAGCCCTGAAGACAGCTCCAGCTAGGTACCAGAGTGCCTGCAATATACTTGTGATCTATACTTATTACTGTTTGGAACAACTCTTTGTCACATCCCTGGATATCTGACTGCTTTGCTGAATCATGGATTAATTCCCAGATCTGTGCGGTGGATTTGCTGAAGCATCATTTTGGAAAGTGGGAGATGAGTCAGGAGATGGACTTTTCCCCTTGCCTCAGCCTGGACCAGGATGGAATCCCTAGGGGAGGGAATGAAAGTAGTCTGAGGGCACTGGTAGGCACACAGGGCATAGATCTGCCGAAAGCAGGGGCTAAAAAATACCAGATGAGCAGGGTTTCTGACAGCCAGAGATGGAAGCTGCCCTTAGGTTGGGGAAGAGCACAAGTCAAAATAAAAAGATCTACTGCACCTCACATAGCCCTCCCTGAATCAGATGGTGATTATGCCACGGAACACACCCTCTGCTCGATATTTCCACACATTTGTAAGTTTACTATCTACGCCAGCTCACAGATATTAACAGACTCCATAAGAAGAATTTGCTGCAACCTCCTCACAAATGGTTAAAAAAAAAAAAAAGCATCTAGCCATAGGCAACAGGAGCAGATCTGGGTGGAAATCCTCATCTGCTCCCTCAGGAACTACATGGTGTTAGGGAGGTCATTTGATCTCTCTGAAACTCGGCTGTCTTATTTGTACAACAGGGCTGGAAGGTATCAAGAATTAAATGAAATAATGTATGTAATGCCTCTGGCACACACAAAAATGTGCTTTTAAAGTTTCGTTTTCCCCCTTCTCAGGCTATTCCTGGCTCCTGCTCCTCCTCCCCGGAATTTCTGGCCCAAGTTTCAGGCCCTTGTGCAGTGCGAACTTCGCAGCAATTGGTGGCCTCTTCTGCGGGAGAGAAATGTGGTCAGGCTGAGAGCCCCACGAAGAAGTATAAAAAGGCAGAGGGAGAGCCTAGTCTTAATCAGGGACCACCCAAAGGAAGGAAGGGAAATAGTGAAATGCATTTAAAAGAAATTCTTCAGTGGCAGAGACAGCAGAGTGGTGGGTGCTGAACCCCAACATGGCAAGGTGACAATGCGGTGCGTCAGAAAGGCTTTGGTGGCATGGGGAGAGCAGGCGTCTCTGGCTACCTCTACCAGCTAGTGCTTCTGGGTCTTGCCCTCACCTGTCTCTGGCCCTGTGGCTCGTGGGTGAGACAGAGCTGATGATCTCCGTCCCACCTGCCTCAGTGTTTCTCAGAGCCCCTCTCTTCGCCGCTCCACTTCAGTCACCCAGCTCAGGCCTCTTCTCTCTCCTCCTGGACAGTGGGTGGCAGCTGCTAACTGGTGGCCCCATCTCTGACCTCTCTAATTCATCCACCACACAGCTGTCAGGGTGATGTCTCCAAAATGCACAGCTGACCCAAATGAATACCCTTCACTAGCTCCTTGCTGCTTGGAGGAAGAAATCCAAGCTCCTTAGCCTATTAGTCACGCTTTTCTCATTTGCAAATGTCAGAAACCAACACAAAGAAACTTAAGATTTTTTTTAAAGACTTGTTGGCAGACACTAGGAAAGAACAAAGCTGAGAAGGAAGGACCACAGGGCACCTCCTGGAAGGGAAGACCAAAGGGCAATTCCTGAGATCTCCAAGGCCAGGACTGGGGACTCCTCCGTGGGTGAGGAAGAGTTTTCCGTGGCCCAGAACCCCCCCTTGCCAAAATGTGTCCTAAGGGAGAGCCACACTGGAGTCTCCCGGCCATACTCCAGCTGAAATCCCAGGGCAGTTGTGATTGGCCAGCTTGGGTCACATGACCCTCCCTTCACACCGTGGCTAACAGCATGGGGAATGGCACCTGCAGTCTGCAGGGCCTATTCCGAAGTGGAGAGAGGAGCAGGATCTGGGCTAGAGACGGTACCTGAGCCGGTAAGGACGAAAGCCTGCTGTGATCTGACCCTGCTTCAGCCCGTCCTCTCCCTACCTGTGCCCAGATGGAAACCTATGAAGAGCAGTGCCTTTGTCCTGCAGTTTCCAGCACACACCAGCCTGTCTTATGCCTCCGAGATGCGCTCCTGGTTTTCACACCCTTTTCTCAGAGCATTTCCTGTAACTTCCTTGCTTGGAAAATGCCTACTCATCCTCGAGATTCAGTTCATTGTCACCTCTTCCAGGAATCCTTCCCAGGGCTCCTACATGATAATAAGTGTCCATTTCTGGGCTCCCAGCACACCCATGTGTCTTTAGTGAAGTTACTGCAGAATAACACAAGAATAAAACAATAACAATGAGAACAATTATAAATACAAACATACATAGTGCTCAGCCACACGCTAGGCACTGTTCAGGCACTCAACATATTTGAACTCACAACAGTAAGCACTGTTATTAGCCCCAATTCACGAAGCAAGGAAACGCAGGCCAGATGCTGTGGAACTTGCCTGAGATCACAGAACTGACAGCCAGCAGAGCCACGTCCAAACCCAGGCAGTGTGGTTGAGTGTGTGCTCTCTAGAGCTAAGTAAACAGACCTCAGTTTACCCATCTGGACTGTGAGCCTGGAAGGGCAGGGCCGGCTCCACAGTCAGTCCTGATGCCAACGATGGAGCCGAGGATCTACTGACAGAACTGAACAGGCTGCGTGCTGAGCAGCAGGAGGTGGCGGCGGCAAGGAGAAAAGCCCACTTGAAACCCTGGAGTTGGATTTTGGAGGGCTGGGAAAGGAAGGGTCAGAGGCATTCAGCCCCAACCTGGCTGGCTCGGCTGACCTGGTGTAGGGGAAGGGACCCAGGCACCAAAACGTTGGCCAGAGCCTGTGTCCTCAAGGTTACCTCTGTGAAATGTCTTCCTAATCTGGGCTCACTGTATCTACATTTCAAGTTTCTCTATTGTTTGAGCAAACGTGGCTTCTCCTGTGGACAACTAAGACCCTGGCAGCAGGAAAAGGAGGCGCCTGCACTGAGTGCTCAGAAATGCGGTTCTTTTCCACATCTAACTCGGTACGGCCCATGTTAGAGCGTGCACGTGCTGGGGAGCGTACCACCGTGAGCGGCAGCATCCCTCAATTCCGTTTCAATGCCTACAGGTGCTGGGCCCACAGGCAGGCAGCCCTCTGACTCACTGCCTTTCCTTCCACAAGCTTTCAAATGTTCTGACTCAGTTTCTCCAGCTGCATAAGGAGGCTGACTCTAGTAACCTGTGCCATTGGCGGTGTGGATATCCGGAGTCAGCATGCTGCACAAAGCTGGAAGGCAGGAGCATCGCCTCAGAATGGGAAGGCAGCAAGTGAGGCTAAAAAGGAACAAAGAGGGGCGATGGGGTTGCAGAGCCATGAAATGTACCCCAGTTCTGTTACACCATAACACGGGTAGCGTCATTACCGTTATTTTTTCTCACACTGGGGATTGAACCCAACGTGAACCCAACGGCCTTCACACTGAGCTATGTCCCCAGCCCCTTTTCCTCCCTACTTTTGATTTTGAGACGGGTTCTTGCTAAACTGCTAAGCCTCTCAGACTGGCCTCAAACTGAAATCTTCCTGCCTCAGTCTCCTACAGTGCTGGGATTTCAGGTGTGTAGCTCCATTACAGAGATGAGGAAACTGAGGCAGAATTAGGTTACATGTCTTGTTCAAGGTTATATGAGATCTAAGTATTGGAGCTGAAAATAAACCTATATGGGCCAACCTCAGAGCTCATGGGCGCACCTGAAGGCCCTCCCAACACGTGGCAAACCACGGAGTTCTACAATATTCTCCCATATCAACCAAGGAGGCTGGGCCGGACTCTAGACTCAGAAAGTAAGCTGGAAGGCAACCCAGAGATCTAATCCCGGTGTGCTGGATGAAACAAAAGATTCTAAGCTCAAGCTTGGGTCTTCCTCCCTCCTGTTGGCTGACATGTGGCATACTCTTTCTGGACAGCATTATCCTTATCTTTAGAGGATAATGCTGTAGAGTAGATAGTCCCCCTACCTGTACAGCAGACGACCCCTCTACCTTATGGGGCTGTGCAGATTAAATGGAAAGATGGATGAGCAAGGGCTCTGAGACATGCTGGCAGGCCCTCGTTCATTCCCCATCTCCTTCCCTAGCTTCTTGCAGCTGTAGTCACTGACAATACATCTCCAAGTTCCACCCTGCTCCAGACATAGATAAAGTATCCTACTGGAGGCCTCCACTCTAGTCATCTCCAATCCGGTAGGGAACTTGGCCCTGGGAACAGGACCTCACCTGTAGCTGGGAACACTGCGCGCCTTTCCATCCCCACGCAAGGCTAGTCCAACTGCCTCGCAAGGGACTGAAGATCTGACGCTCCGGAGCCCCCGTCCTTATGATCCGCAGCCTGTCTGTCACCAGCTAGGGCCTACCATGAGCTCCAGCTCTGTTTAAAGTCAGACACATCTAGGAGCTCACTAAATGGTTATTATTCATAGTACTAGTAGAAATCCAAACCATTGCCACAAAAATGTATAGCCAGTTTGCACAGAACTTGGTAAGGAAAACCTTGGTGAGGGAAAGAGAAAAAAGTCAGTTCATAAATTTGTCTGGCTGTAATATGAGTGGAAAGAAGCCAGTAAAGTAAGTGTAGCAAGGGCAGAGAGCAAGGGACACCTACAGGGGTGAACCAAAGGTCATGGGTGGCGCCCAGACCAGACCTAGCCTGACACAGTCCTGGCTATTAGGTGTCAAATAGATCCACACTGACTGGGCCTGTGACAATGATTATTTTAGAAATAACCAGTATAAAATACATAGCCACTGCATCAGGCAAGGCATTTTCCCACTTGATAGAAGCAACCGGTGAGACTGCCCTCAGTAGTATAAACTTTATTACAGGAGCATGGGAAAAATCCGTAAAATATAAAAGCCCAGGATGCAGAAACTGAAAGAAATGTGGGAAGTGAAAAACAGAACTTTAAAAAAAAAAAAGAAGGAAAAAAAAAAGAAAAATAGGAGAACTAAGTTTAAAAAACAAATTTGACACCCCAATTAGACCTATTAACAGGAACTATACTTCTTTCCATTTCACCTCCTTTATTTATTCTGAATTTCTTTCATTCATCCATTCATTCATTCCTGATTCACTTATTTCACTCATTCATCATTCATTTTACTCATTTATTTCATTCCTCCTTTATTTATTTCCACTCCATGCAGGCTGTGCTGAGCAGTGACATGGGGCCCAGGCAGCTTCTGGCAAGCGCAGGAAAGGAAGCGAAGACGGAGGCATCACTCAGCAGGCAGACAGCCCCTGGGCTGGCGGTCACCCTGAGGCCTGCTCCCTGCCCTGGTTGGGTCACACCCCTCCACATGTCCATCTCCGCTGAGCAGAAGGCTAACACCTGTGCAGGTTTCCACCCTGACGACTGAATGGGATAATGGGGGCGAAGATGCCTAATCGGTGGTGAAAACCACCCTCATGGAAGCCAGGCTGTCTAGTAACCAGGTGGAAAACAGCGAAGTTTTCTGCCAACACCCAGCCCTGGGGCGTCTCCTCATCACTGGGAGAATGTGGCATGGGGTGTGTGAGCAAGAGCACCTGAGGCCGGATGATCTTCCTCCCCGTGTCACGCCCCTGATGCACACAGTGTCCCTCTGCTGGTCAGCAGGTAATTCTTAACTATATATATGTACATATGGTAGAAGGTGGACGGGTGTCCTGGGAGCCATCATTTTGTCCCTTCTTAGATGCATTTAAAGATCTTGGTATCAGTGTTGCATGGGGTGCTGGAATGGCAAAATAAAAAGGGCAGAGACGTGAAGCAAGGTTTGTGCGAGGAAAAACAGACCAAACTCAGGTCACTTATTGAGGGGACAAAACAGAAATATGACTGAGGTGTCCCTGGGAAAGATGGAAGCCTTCTGCCAGAACACAAACATGGGGTCCTGCTCACAGTCCTGAATGCAGGCTTGTTCTGCTCCCTGGGCGAGTGAGTGGGGTCCTCACTGTGTCCTGTGGGCTGAGAAGCAGTGCAGTGAACTGCTGGAATATTAGGAAGAAGCAGTACAAGCCCCAGCATGTGATTCTGTTCCTGCTGTTAACTTAGTTAAATCCCAACTTTAACTCTGCTTATAAAAAAGGGATGTCAAACTGCTTTTTTTTTTTAATTTTCACTATTAAAAAAAGAATTTTTTTTCACTATTGCCATTTTTTAAGGTCACATAAGTTGACCTAAAACAAAGACACATAGAATTGAGAAACCCATCTCCATGGGAAGACCCAAGTGCTGAGCAAACACTCATGTGCTTTTCCCACAGGAAGTTCATGAGACTTCCCAGCCACAGAAGTGGGAAAATCTGGGAAACATTTGATATGAAAGCTCTTCGGTGGCCTTCCCCCAGCGGTCATGGTTCCTGACCGCTGGCTCCTTGTCTTCTCCTGTTCTATTAATGGAAATTGTTTTTGTTGTTTTACTTTTTGTTTTGGAGACAGAGTCTCGCTATGCAGGCGGGCTGACCTCGAACTCGAGGCGGACCTCCTCCTTAGCCTTTCTGAGTGCTGGGGTTGTGGGCGTGTGCTACCATGCCCAGTTCAGAAACTCTTTGCTTGGAGATCAGGATTTAAAATTTTATTTTTTTCTGCCTCCTCCCTTTCCTTCACCTCTCACAAGCTCTGATGCTTCTGCTTCCTCTGCGAAGGCTGTGTCTTCTTCACTCTTATCCTGACCACCATCACCCCACTCAGGTCCCCATTATCTTGGACCTGGCTGTTCCTCAGTCTGATCCACCTCAGACATGCCCACCCACTTCCTTAACTACACCACTGAGCATATCAGTCCACATCTTAGGATAATGTGTGCACTTGGCATCTGGCACCTTCAGAAACTGGCCACAGGTCTGACGTCCTGCTGCCTACTCATCTAGGCCTATGAGCTCAGCTACCTGGATCACACTGCCCCTCTGTCTCCACTACTTCAGGCTGGCTGTCTCATTTCTGTCTGCTGAAGCTCTACTAACCCTTCAGGGTCGATCCCAAACATTACTTTGTTATGCTTTAGATCTAAGGTCCCTCAAAGTCTCGTATGTTCAGAAGTGGGCTTTTGGAAGCTGATTAGATCATGGGCATGCTATACTCACCAGGGGATTCGTCCACTAATGAGTTCATAGCTGAACGTGCTGTTAGGAGGTGGGTCACAAAGGCCTGACTAGGAAGGGTGTATTCTCATCCCTGGCTCCTCCCTCTGTCTCTGCTTCCTGGATGCCATGACATGAACAGCTTTCCTCCCCTAGACCCTTTCACTGTACCATACCCTTTCTGCCTTGCCAGCCAACTATGGTCTGAGTCCTCTAAAAACTGAGAGTCAATATAAACCTCTCCTCCTTTAAATTGTGGATGTTGGGTATTGTGTCCCAGTGATGAGAAAGTGACTAAGACACTAAGAGTGAAGCTTTTCTTTGATCCCTGATACCTCTCCCCAGTCTCAGACATGTACATTCTGCATGCTCATCATTTCTGTGCTTAACTGTTCCTCCCATGAGAATTCATCACCATGAAAACAGACAGGGCTGCTCATCTCTGACTCTTCACACACAGTAGGTATTAACTCTAGTTAACAGACAAGCTTACTTGAGTTGCGCAAGGACCAATGTGCTAGAGGAGGAGGATGGAAAGCACCATGATGCCCTGTACTCCTGCACACAGTTATTTAACATGTCCTGATAACTATAGTGTTAATGTAGTCTACTTGGGGCAATTTCACCCCCAGGGGACACTTGGGTATGTCTGGGGATACTTTTGATTGTCACAACTTGGAGGTGTTACCCTGCACTTAGTGGGCAGAGGCCAGGGATACTAGCAACCATCTGACAAGGCACAAGACAGCCAACATAGCACAGCACTTATTCAGGCCGAGGTGTCAACAGTGCTCCTGTTGAGAAACCCTGAATTAATGCCACATGGGCATTATTAACCTCAGGTCTGAGCTGAAGAAACTGAGGCACAAACAGATCGTGCGTCTTTCCTCAGATAGCAGACAGAAAGAGAGCTACGCCTCAGTTCCTGAATTCTCGGAGCTGTATTTTCCCCTGGATCATATGGACATCTGCACAGCAGGACATCAAGACAAGAACTGAGAAGCGTCGGGCAAAAAATGCTGTTATTATTAGGCTTGCTAGATATCAAGATGACCACAAGGCTGTGGGGCCAGGCAGGATAACTTGGCCCACCAGCCCTTCCCCTGAGCCTCCTTTAGGTGTATTTTTTCTGTTTTTCTGCTACTGAGGATTGAATCCAGGGTCTTTGTACTCGGCTACACCCCCGACTTATTTTTATTTTGAGTCAAGGTCTCACTAAATCACTAGACTGCCCAAACTGGGCTGGATCCTCCTACTTGAGCCTCCCAAAGTGCTGGGATTACAGGCATGCACCACCATGCCTGGCTTTAAGTGATTTATAAGGCCCTCAAAATAAAACAAACAAAATTGAACAGCAAGAGTGCCCCAGGGATGAGAACCAACAAATCCATGTTGGGGTGGGGGATGTCAGAGAAAGGAAGAGACCTCCCACCAAGAGGTAACTGAACCCTCAGGCAGAAGTGACTCTGCTGACGCTAAACACAAACAAGATCAGTTTTCCTTGCTCAAAGAGCTGTGATGGAGACTGGGAAGTTGCCCGTAGCAGGCTGATACCGTTGTGACGGGAACACCATACTGGGAAAGGTGATACCAAGCCTTGCCTACTAAACTAACTCAAGGGAGGCAGCAGGATTGCAAGTTTGAGGCCTCCCAGAGCACACAGCAAGACCCATCTGGAAAAAAAAAAAAAAAAAGAAAGAATTGACTTAAGAGAGCAGAGAGGTGGCTTGCCCCTCAGGCGGTCCTCCAAGGAAGGGCCACTGAAAAACTTCCTAATAGGAATCCAAGGTCGTGTTATACCTTCTGAAAGGCAAAGCTAGGTTATGCTATGTGCTGACTTCCGGGCTTGAGATGAAGACCAGAAGCAGGCCTCTCTGCAGCGAGGCAGATGTGACTGAAAAAAACCCTGCCCCCCCCGTCTCAGTTACTTTTCCAGAGTCAATGGTTTGCAAGAGAACAGACTTAATACAGGACACTTACAAATCACAACATTCACATACAAGCCAAATGCAGGAAGAGTGTAGAACATCTACCTATGCGCTGGAGACCCAAAAGATTGAATCAAGGTTTAATTTTTTTGAGTTCTTTGTATATTCTAGATGTTAGACCTTTGTCTGATGGATAGCTAGCAAAAATTTTTCCCCAGTCTGTGGGTTTTCGCCCTGCTCTGTTGGTGATTTCTTTTGCTGTGCAAAAGCTTTTTAATATTAAACCTCTCAAATTTAAAGACCCAATCCAAAAATGGGCAACTGAAATAAATAAACATTTCTCAGACGAAGAAATAAAAATGGCAAATAAATATATGAAAAAATGTTCAACATCACTAGTCATCCGAGAGATGCAAATCAAAACAACATTAAGATTCCGCCTCACTCCAGAAAGAACCGCGTATATGGAAAAATCAACCAATAACAAATGCTGGCGGGGCTGTGGGGAAAAAGGAACCCTCCTCCACTGTTGGTGGGAATGTAGACTGGTCCAACCACTGTGGAAATCAATATGGAGATTCCTCAAAAAACTACCACTGGAGGTTCCATTTGACCCAGCTATTCCCCTACTGGGGATCTTCCCAGAAGAATTAAAATCATCATACCATAGGGACGTATGCACGACCATGTTCATAGCAACACAATTTGTAATAGCTAAGTCTTGGAAACAACCTAAATGCACAACAACCAATGAATGGCTAAAGAAAATGTGGTTTTTCTACACAATGGAGTACTACACAGCCATAAAAAAGGATAAACTAGAGTCATTCATATATAAATGGATGTTCCTTGAGAACATACTTTTAAGTGAAATAAATCAGACACTCATGAGTACACATCGAATTGTCTCTCTGATATGAGAAATCATAACTGTAAATAA